>CM020620.1:774358-1001952 GCA_009829735.1 Pyropia yezoensis | reverse complement strand
CCCCGCCGCAGCAGCCCCCTGTGCCGCACCTGCGCCGCGCGCGTCCCCCCCGTCCCCAGCTGCGGCAGCAGGCGCCGCTGCAGCCACCACACGGGCGCGTTGGCGACGGGGGTTGAGGCGGCAGAGAGCCTCATGGGCGGACAGAGAGCTCCGCCCACGAGGCCCCCGCTGCGCGCGGTACGGCCGCCCGCACCAGCGGCACCCGCCCAGCCCCAGCTCCGTGGCCGTAGCCGCGGGCACCTCGCCGATCACGTGGGCCTGACTGAGATGAGCCAGGCCCGCGCGATCGGCGACGGCCCCGCGGAGCACCACGCGGCAGCCCACCACCGGGCAGACGCCGGGGGGCACCGTGCCGCCCGCCGCCACCCCCGCTGCCGCCATCGGTGCCCCCGCCGCCGCTCCCGTCGCCTCCTCCGCCGTGGCCATCGCCGCAGCGCTTGCCGCCGCCGCCTGGGCCGTTGCGGCCTCCGCCGCCAAAGAGCCGCCCAGGGGGCCGGCGGCCACGGCCACACCAGCGCCCGCCCCCCCCCCCCCGCTCGCCGACGTCGCCGCGTCGACCGCCGCCCCCCCCCCTGCCGGGAGCCGGCACGGTGCGTGATGGCACCGTGTCGGCACCCGGGCCCCCGCCCGCGCCCAGAGGGTCACTCATTGTGACCCTCGTCGCTGACGCGGGCCGCAGCCCCTGGCCGGTATGGCCCAGGGGTGGCGGGGAGGGAGGGCGGAAGAATCGCCGTCGTCGCAGCCCGACCCCCCCCCTCTGGCGGGGGGGATGCCGGAGCGGCGTTCTTACGGGCAGCGAGCTCCACAGCGCTCGCCGCGCGCGTGCGGCGGCACGTCTTGCGAATGGGCGACGCAAGTGCGTCGCCCAATCGCAACACAGCGAGCGCAGGACGCTGTCGCCGCGCCGGCCCAGGCGCATGGCCTGCAGGGGACCGCCGGCGGTCGGTGGCAGCGCGCCTGCGGGCGGCCACGCCGAGGGGAAGGGCCACAGACGCAGCAAACGCGGCCGAGCGTGCGGCACCAGGGGGCGGCCTGGTGGGTGGCGGGGGAAGCGGCGGGAGCCCAGCCGCAGCCCTCGGGACGGCGGCACGTTTTGGCCCACCTCCGAGGTGGAGTCGGGGCCGAGGGGCCGCCGAGGCAGCCACGGATTTTTGGGTCGGCGTGGCCGCAGGCGGGGCGGCGCCGCCCGCCGGCGTGACGCCATCCATGCCGTCGCCCAGGTTTGCCGGCACCCCCTTGGCGGGGGGGCCCGGCCCCGGCGCAGGCGGCGAGGGGGGGGGACAGGCCGTCGTGGCGGCAAGGTCGGGGGCGGGGGTCGCAAGGCCGTCAGCCGAGGCGGCGGGCTCATCCACGATCTCCATGCCCGCCGCCTCGGCGGCACCCCGCAGCCCCAACGACGCTGGCCCCGCCACACCCGAGCACGGGGGGGCCTCGGCGGGTGGCCCCCTAGCCGCCACATCGGCCGATCCTGCGGGGGCCACGGCAGGTGGCTCCTTAGCCGCCGCCCCAGTCTTTGGGGGCCGCCGGCGGTCCCCCTCTCCGCCGATAGACGCGACGGCGTCCGCTCCCCTTTGTGCGTGCGACGAAAGCATGCCCTCAATGTGGGCATGCAACGCCGCACGCAGGTGGGGGGGCATGGCCACACGGGCGGGGAGCTGGGCCAGCTTGGCCTCGAGGCGGCGGCGACAAAAATCGGCCGCCGCCTCGGCCGCGGCCGCAGCATCCAGGCCGCGCCGACGCGCGGCACCCAGGAGGGCCGGGGACCACGGGTCGGCGCCGGGCAGGAGGCGCAGCACAGTGGCCGCACGCCCCTTCCCCACCGCCAGCCGGAACGTGTCCGCCGCTGCAGCCACCACCGTCACGGCGGTGGTGGCGCCGAACCGGTCGACGTCCACAAAATTGTGGGCGTCGACCCCCCGTGACGTCCGCCAGCAACGCGCGCATGCGGTGCTGACGGACGTCACGAGACACCCCCGAGACATACACTGTCTCGAGGGTGGGGGCGTCGATGGTGCGGCGGCGGACCCGGCACAGCTCCGCCGCGGCTGTGGCGGCGCGGGCGTCGGCGTCGGCGTCGGCAGCAACCCGCCCCCCACCCTGTCCGGCGCCCGCAGCCCCCCCGCCAGCAGACTGCCCAGCACCCCTCCCAGCAGCTCCACCAGCACGGCCACCAGGAGCGCCACAGTCCCCGCCCGCCGAGGCGGCACGACCGGCCGCAGCCGCAGGACCCACCCCAGCAGCACCCCCACCACCGCCAGAGGCGCGGGCGTCCCGCCCGCCTGTTCTTGTCAGCCCGCCTTGGCCGCCCGCGAGGGTGGGTGACATGGACGCGTGGGCGTGGTGGCTCAAACCGCGCTGCACCGCCGCCAACCAGCCGCCCGTTGCCCCCCCGGCGGCGGCAGCCCCGCCTGCAGGCGGAGCCGCCAGCGAGGGGTCACGCGGGGCGGCAAGAGGGGCGGCAACAGCGCGGCCACCGGCCGCACCTCGCCCACGCGCCCCCACACCCGCCCCCTCACCCTCGCCCACTTGTTCCCCCCCCCCCCCGTGTCCTTGTCCTCGAGGTAGAGCGTGAAGACCTTGAGGAAGTACCGGTAGAACGGGTAGATCAGGTAGACCTTGACCCGCTCCACCCCGTCCACCTTGCCGACCGCCACCGAGACCCGCTGCCGCCTCCCCCCCAGCCGCCCCACACACAGCACAAACACCGGCCGGCGCCGCGCAACCCAGGCCGCTGCCGCACCCACCGCCGAGCGAGGTCCCTCCCCCGCCAGCAGCGCGGCCCGCACCGCCACACAGCCCGGCAGCACCCCGCGCACACGCAGCACCACAAACACCGGCGGCAGCAGCGCCGCGGGCGACACCCACGCGGCCGACCCCGGCCGACGCCGCCGCGCCGCGCCCAGCCGCCCCAGCCGCCCCGCCACACGCGCCAGCACCGCACACACGACCAGAGGGCACGCCAGCAGGTAGACCGCCCGACGCCGGGGCGCCCGCCGCCCGGGAAGCCGCACCCACCGCGCCACCACCCGGAAGGGGAGCAGAGGCACCCCCCCCGCCAGCCAAAGCCGCCCCCCCCCCGCCACACGACGCCGCCCGGCCAGGCCGCGCGGCACACCCCCGCAAAGAGGGAGACAGGGCGGAGCCAGCCCAGCCGCCCCCCGGGGTAGAGCTCCCCGGGGGCGACCCAGGGAAGCCGACAAAGTCCGCCGCCCCCCCCCAGGCGGAGCGATCCCGCTGTCACACGGGGGAGGCGCAGAAGCCCTGGTTGCCAGTGCGGCTGACACCGCGATGGGCTCATCCCCCATCCCCTCATTGGCCCGTTCGGCCGCCGTAATCGCGCCCTCATTGGCCCGTACGCCCGCCGAAATCGCGTCCTCACTGGCCCGTACGCCCGCCGCAATCGGGCCCTCATTGGCCCGAATCGCGGCGGCGACAGCTGTAAGCACTCGCAACCGCTCCGCCGTCGTCGTCGCCCCGCCCAACGCGTCGACCACCCCCACAACCGCCCTCACCAAACACACAAAGCGCGCCCGATCCCCCTCCATACCGCCCTCCCGCGGCCCAGAAAAGCGATGGGGGGGTGACCCGCACCCCCCCCCACCGTCCTACCGCGAAAAAACGAGCACTCTCCCACCGGGAACGTCAGAGGAACCAATTGAACCCGGGTCTCCCGCGTGACAGGCGGGCATACTGACCACTATACTATGGAAGACGGGATGGAAGTGTGGTACGATCTGACGTCTAAATTAACAAAAGATGCACAATCATCGGGAAAAAAACCTGTGAACGTTCCGCAGTCGACTTAAATAAGCCACATGTAGCCTATGATGTACCTAGGTAGACTTCTTTACTGACACACAGTGTCCCCGGGACGGGGTAAAAACAAGGCACAACTGGGATTCGAACCCAGGATCTTATCATTACGAGTGACACGCTTTACCCCTAAGCCATTGCGCCTTCCTGACGATGATCGCCGCAACAAGTAGTTTATTAACAAACTATCTTTGATCTACTTGATTCTACGTTAGCGTTCCACGCCAGCTGCAGTCGAGAACCACTGTCTCCGGGCATTTCACTCTGCCTCCGCTTCCACGTTCGGTGACCACGACGCCGTTTCGGTCTCTTCATCATCAGTCACGGATCCCTCCGTACCCTCCGCTGTCCCTCCTCGCGATTTTCTTTGCGTTTGTTCTCTGCCCATCATGGCCGCCACTGCCTTTGCCGCCGCCCCCTCGGGCATCTGTGCCCACCCCGCGCCGCTGGCGTCTGCTGCCATCACCAGCGCCCGCCCGGCGACCGCGCTGGGCGCGTGCGCCTTTACCCCCACTGGTCGCGTAACCGCGCGGCTCTCCGCTGTCAGCGCTGCTACTGCCACGGCCCCGCCCGCCCCTCTGCCCTTCTCGCCCGTCGCCGACGGCACCGTCACCTTCCCGTCCGACTTGGACGGCTCCAAGCTTCGCGTCGGCATCGTGTCGGCACGCTGGCGGTCTGATTTGACCGGCCCGATGGTAGCGGACGTTCTGCGTGGCCTAGGGGAGCGGTCGGTCAAGGAGGAGAACATTGTGCAGATGGACGTGCCCGGGTGTGGGGAGCTGCCCGTCGCTGCCCGGCTGATGATGGCGTCGCAAAAGGTGGACGTCGTGGTCGCCGTGGGGGTGCTGATTGATGGGGCGACCGACGGGTACTCGTTCATGAGCGAAGCCGTATCCAATGGGCTGATGAGCGTACGTATATTTTTCTCTCAGTGTGTGGGGCTGCTCGTGTGTTGCTGGGATGGGAGTGGATGTTATTGGATGTCTCGGGTGGGGGCTGTTGATGGTGGCTGTTGTTGGTGCGTGGATGTTCGAGCATGAGTGGAGCTTTCTTCTTCACCATGGTGTCGCGGTTATCGGGCCTCAGGAGCAGTAGCGCCTGAGAGCGCGGGCCGCGAAATGGACGCACGGCATGTAACCGGGCGGTGAAGAGTACCGTTGAGTTGACCAGAAATCTGACCTTGCCTGTCTGCTTGTGTGTTCGTCGCCTCTCGGTCATCCCTGAACATCATGCCGCGGCTCCTCGTTCCTTCTCTCTGATCCCTTCACCTGGACTGGCGGACGTCTGGGTGTTCATCCTGTCGTCGACGCCGCGCCTCCCCCCCCCTCCTCCCCCACCCCGCGTTCCGTACACAGCTGCAACTCACCGCCGCCATCCCCGTCATCTTTGGCGTCCTGACGTGCAACACGGAGGAGCAGGCCGTGGCGCGGGCGACGGGCGACAAGAGCCACGCCGTTGACTGGGCGGCGACGGCGGTGGAGATGGGGACGCTGCGGAGCAGCCAAATTGGGGGGGGCGCCCGCGCCAAGATGTCGGTGGGCTTCTCCTAGCCGCCACCCTGGCGGTGTGTCCGCAACCGGGGCCGCCGCTGCCGCGCCGTGCGCCGAGCTGCGGACACCCGTGGGTGCGGCGGCGTGGCGCAAGGCTGGCCCGCAGCCAGGCGCCAGGGGAGGGGGGGGAGCGCGGGGAGTGGGGCAAGCGCGGCCCTCAGAGCGCTGCAGTGGGGAGAGCAGTTGCCAGTCTGGGCACCATGTCCAGCCCGGGTGTGGTCGTCGGGGATGTCTTGGCGGCACCAGAAGCGGGGCTCTCGGCCTCGGTGGTGTGTGCGGGCGTTTCAGAGGGTGTGGACAGGGGGGGGTGGTGGGTCTTGCACCGCGACGACCCATATGCGAGGAGGAGGGCATGGGGAAGGGGGGGCGGGGGGGGGGGGGGGGGGGAGGGGTGGCTGCGCGGCTTGCGTTTCGCCTCTTGCACTTATTTCTTTTTTTCCTTCTCTCCTGGCGGTGCCCTCCAGGCTGGCTGGCCGCTCGCGCAACCCCTGTCGGGCGGGGCGGGGGATGGGGGGGGTACCGTCTCCGCCCGGGCGCCCAGGGCGCAGGCTGGAGAGAGACTCCCGAAGCGGACGATGCTGGTGCCGGCGGCAGCGCCCGCGCAGTGGGGGCGCGGCGACGGCGGCACTGGGCCACAACGGTGCCCACATCCATCCCCTCCTCCCCCCTTCCCACCCGACCAACCCACCCCCATCGTCCGTCCGCTCGCCACATCGCCTCAGCGCGGGTGCGTACCTCAATCAGACGCGAGCGGGTCCGCGTCCGACGCGCACAGGTCGTCGGGTGGCGGCCGCCGCCGCCGCCGCACCGCCGCTGGTGGCAGCCGCGGGCGGCCCCCCCAGCCGCCACCACCACCGACTCCGCCGCCGCCGAAGCCGACGCCGACGCCACCGCCGCCGCCATTGGCGGAGGTGGTGCGGGCGACAGTAGCGGCGGCGGAAGCGGTGGTCGCGGCGGGGGCGGCGGCGGCGGCGGCAGCGGCGGCGGCGGAGTCGGTGGCGGTGGCGGCAGGGTGCTCTGGCGGCGGCGGCGCCCCTGACCGCGGCGCCATGCCCGCCAAGATGGCCGCGACGGCGGCGGCGCGGGCGGCCGCCGCCGGGTCGTTCCTGCCCTGGACAGAAGGGGGGCGGGGGCGCGGGGGGGAGAGGTGGCGCCCCGCATCGCCACGCGCCCTGCGCTCCCGCGACGTGTCGCCGGTGTGGTGGCGGCGGCGGCCGCCGCGGGGGTGGCAGCTGCCGCCTGCTGCCGCTGCCGCCGCCGCCGGTCCCGCGGCGGCACCGGCCGCCGCCACCGGCGCAACAGCCGGCGGCGCTCCCGGCGGCGCCGTCGGCGCAGCGGCGGGGGCGGACGCGCCGGCCGCCCGGGCGGGACCGCCGGGCGTCGGCGTCGGTACGCGGCGGGCCCGCTTGGCCGGCCGCCCGCCGGCGGCAGCGGCGGCGGCCGTGTCGGCGGCCGTCGCCGAGCGGCGGCGGCGGTGCCGCCGCCGCCGCGGCGCCGCCGCGCCAGCTGGCGCTGCGGATGGCGCGGCGGGTGGCGCGGCGGCGGCAGCGTCGGCGGCGGGCGCGGCGGGCGCGGCGGGCGCGGCGGTCGCGGCTGGCGCATCCGCGGCAGCGGCGGCCGGGGGGGCGGCCGCAGCAGCAGCGGTGGCGCCACCGGCGGCGGGCGGGGAGCGCCGGGCGGCGACCTCCACACCCGGCCCCCACCGCGGGACAGCCAGCGGCGGCGGCGGCGGCGGCGGCGGTGTCCCGCCGGGCCCCGGCGTGGCGGCCGCGCAGGTGCCCGCCCGCGTCAGCAACGCCGCGTGGCCCGCGGCGGTGTACAGGTCGCGGAGCCAAACCATCGCACCGTCGGCCTGCGATGGTGGCGGCGACGATGGCGGCGGCACGGCCGCCGCCGCCGCCGTTGCCACCGCCCCTTCTGTCGCCGCCGCTGCTGGCGGAGGGGGCGGCGCCGCGGGTGGTGAATGTGGCGGTGATGGTGGCGGCACGATACAGGTGCCTGCCGGGGAGAGGAGGTTGCTGTGGCCGGCGGCGGCGTAGAGGTCACGCAGCCAGTCCATCGCGCCGTCGACTGCAGGCGGCAGCGGTGCCGGTGGCGGCGGCGGTGGTGGCGGTGGCGACGGCGGCGGCGGCGGCACGGCAGGCGTCGGCGGCGGCGCCACCGCCGACGCCGCAGGGAGGGCTGTGTCTAGGGGAGGGGCGGCCGCGTCTGGAGCGGCCGCCGCAGCCGCCGCCGTCCCTGCTGGGCACGCCGCCGGGACTGGCGCGCACGGCGCGACGGGCGTGTCGGCGGCCACCGCCGCTGCCGTCGCGGCCATTGGCACCGCCGCCGCCGCGCCTGCCTCTGCCGTGGCCGCCGTCCCCGGCGGGGCCGCCGCAGGGGAGAGGTGCAAGCCACCGCCTGTCACGGCGGCGGCGGCGGTGTCGGCGTCGGCAGCGGAAGCAGCGGCGGCAGCAGCGTCGCCTGCGACCGCATCGTCGTCTGCGCCGGCGTCGGCGTCTGCGGCGGCGGCGGCGGCGGCGGCGGCGGCGCCGTCATCCGAGTCGGCGTCTGCGGCAGCCGCAGCGCCGGGGTCTGCGTCGTCGTCTGCGACGGCGGCGGGGGGCAAGCCGCCGAGGCGCTCCTCCACTTCCAACGCGCGGAGGTGCTCGGCCAGCTCCGCTGCCGTGGCGGGAGAGAGGCTGTCGCCGCCGCCACCGCGCCGGGGGGGCGGGGGGACGGGTGGAGGCGCCGCGGCCCCCGTCGGCGACCTTCCTGGGGGGGATGCCCGCGGGAAGGACGGCGGCATCGCTGGAGACGGCGACGGCGACGGTGACGGTGACGGCAATGGCGGAGAGAGGCCCGCCGCGGGTGGCGGCGCCGCGGTGGCAGCGGCGGTAGCCTCCTCCTCCCCGCCCCCTCTGGCGCGACCGCCCGCCCCACCTGGAGCGTCGCTGCCCGCCGCGTCGGGCGTGCCGCCGCCGCTGCCGCCGCCGCCGCTGTCGCCGTCCCCGTCTGTCTCGGTGGTGTCGGTGGCGCTGCCGTCGGCGGTGAGGAATTCGGGCGTGTCATCGCAGGGGGGCACCACCAGCATGGCGGCCCCATTGGGCGGTCGGGGTGGGGTGTTGCCGCCGGCAGCGTCGTCGACGGCGGCGGCGGCGGCGACCACGTCTGGGTCGGCGGCAGGCGGGTAGGCCGCCCCGTCGCGGCCGTAATCTTCGGTGGGGGGCGTGGCAGACCGCCGGCGTCCGGCGCTCGGCGACGGAGACGGCGACGGCGCCGGCAAAGGCGACTTTGACGGCGACGGCGACGGCGACGGCGTGTGCGGTGGCTGCCTGACCTGCGTCCACGGCTGCGAAAGCATTGGCGTCAGCGCCAGCGCCGCCTGGCCGGCCACCGATGCAGCGGCAGCGGCCGACGTGCCGACGGCGGCGGCGGCGGCGGCGGCGGCGGCGGCGGCGGCGGCGGCGGCAGAGGCGGTGGCCGCCGCCGAGCCGTTGTCGGCGGCGGTAGTGGTGGCAGCAGCGGTCGACCGGTCGGTACTCGACGTCGACGCCGCCGCGAAGGCGCCCGCCATGGCCGCATCCTGCGCCGCCGCGTCGTGCCACTCGTCCGCGTTGCCGCCGCCGCCGCTGCCGCCGTCCCCGCCGCCGCCGTCCCCGCCGCCGCCGTCCCCGCCGCCGCCGTCCCCGCTGCCGCCGTCCCCGCCGTCACCGTTGCTGTCAGCGGGCATGTCCCGGTGGGAAGTCCACAGCGGCGAGGCGGGCCACCCCCCACCGGCCACTGTCGCGGCAGGACGCCCCGCGCCCCACGCGCCGTCGCCCGCGGCCGCGGCGTCGGGACGCTCCCCCTCCCCTACGGTGTCCGCGGCGGCGGCGGGACGCTCCCCCTCCCCGACGGTGTCCGTGGCGGCGGCGGCCGCGAGGACCTCCTCCCCCTCCGCGTCAGCAGCGGCGGCCGCTCCCTCCTCCTCCCCCTCAGCGTCGACGGCGGCGGCCGCGTCGACGGCGGCGGCCTCCCCCTCCTCTTCCCCACCAGCGTCGACGGCAACAGCGGCGGCCGCGGCGGCCTCCCTCTCCGCCTCCCCCGTGGGGGAGCACCACTGGGTCAGGCCGGGCGGCCCGTCGGCATCAAACGCGTACGCCTGCGTGTGGGCCATCATCCGCGCAGCCACGTCCGCCTCGTCGGTCGAGCCGCCGTCGCTGGTGGCGCCCCTGGCACTATCGCCGTCGTCGCCGTCACCGCCGCTGCCGCCGCCGCCAGCCCCCCAGTCCCGGTCTTCCGGCCCGCAACCGCCGTCACCGTAGCCGTCGCCGTCGCATTCGCCGTCGCCGTCGCCGTCGCCTTCACCCCCAGCGCCGTCGACGACACCGTCCGTTGCCACGGCCGCCGCCGCCGCTGCCGCCGCTGCGGCACGCGCGCGCTTGGCCGCCGACCGAGGCCGGCGGCGGCGTCTGGGCCGGCCGCCATGGCCGCTAGCCGCGCCGCCGCCGTCAGCGTCCTCGTCCCCCACACCAGCCGACGCTGCCGCCTCGGCAGATGCCGTTGGGCGCACCACCTCGGGCGGGGGCTGCGTCGAAAGGGACAGAGGCTGCGACGGCAGCGGCTGCGGCGGCGGCGGTGGCGGCAGCGGCGGCGGCGGCGGCGCCTCGGTGGCCGCCCACCACGGCTGCAGCCGCGGCAGACCCAGCGGCTCGTCAGGCGGCGGCTCCACAGGCGGCGGCGGGGGCGCGCCGCCACGACTTCGCGGGGCGCTCTGGAGAAAGGCGCGGTCATATTCAGTCTCGGGGAGGGCCTGAGTGAGGGCCACGCCGGCATCCGGCAGCGAAGGGGGGGCGTCGGGGGGGGGGGGAGTGCGGGGGGCTGCCGGTCCACCGTGCGGCTGGTGCATGACCAGCGGGGGGCGGACAGGAAGGAGGACAGGGGGGCGATTGGGGACTCTCCGCCGGGTGTCGCTTGGCGACGCAACGGGCAGGGGCAGCACGGCCGACAGCCAGAGGGCGCAGGCAGGGGTGGGGGGGGGCGGAAGGGATAGCCCAACAGGGGCTGGGCAATGAATGGAGAGACAGGCGATGACGAAGAGAAGAGGGGCAGCGCGAAGAGTCCAATAATGGGGGAATGTAACAACGCGCCAGCGGGAGCCTCTGCAGCGGGGGGGGGGGGGGGGAGTGGACGCGGACGGGCGGCCCGGCCGCAGCCGGCCGACGTGGTTGCGAAGGTGGGGTCGTGCGCCGCGCGGGTGCCCGTCTCTTTGGGAGGGAGACTGCTTGGCGCGGTCCACCAAGTCGCGGCCACGTGGAAGACGACAAGCACCAGTCAAACTTTAAAAATGTGCAATGTTGGGCGCCACCACAGTTCGGCGCCACCGCAGTAATTGAAACTCAATTCAAAATTAGATTGGTACCTTTTCGCCACCAAAACGAGGAGACCAGGTCCGGGGGTCCACCAAAAAAAAAAAAAGACGCAGGCAAGAAGAAGCGCCACCCGCCTCCTTCACACCCCTACTCGACGAGCGCCACCGACACGCTCTGGTACTGTCGCGCCAGCCACACCAGGTGGCCCTCCCGGTCGGGGGGCCCGTTTGGCACCACCGCCCGCCCCGCCTGGGCAACCACCACCACGTGATCCCCCGCGGGCATGACCATCACCACCGTCGCCACAGCCGCCGCGGCGTCGCGGAGGAGCGGCGGCAGCGCCGACCGCGCCACCTCTGCTTCAACCGAGTCACCTGCCGGCGCCGCGGCGCCCGCCGCGGCCAGCTGCTCGGCGGGCAGCACAAAGTGGGCGGCCGCCGCCGCGGGCGTCACCGCCGCCGACGCGGCAAAGGTGGCGGCCAACGGTGCGTGGCGGGTGCGCAGGGGGCACACGCCAACGAGGCTGCCCGCGTCGCCAAGGGCGGCCCCAAACAGCGAATCCCGCGACACGTTGAAGACGATCAGCGACGACGCGCCGGCGGGTACCCGCACCGACGTGGCGGTCAGCGCGTGGGGCTCCCCGCCCATGGCGGTGGTCGTCACCAGCGTCACCGCCGACGTGGCCGACCGCAGCACCGACCGCAACGACGCGGCGGTGGTGGAGAGGGTGGAGGCGGCGGCGGCAGCGGCGGCAGCGGCGGCGCCCGCCTTGGCGGCCCGCGACGCCGCGGGTGCCAGGGACGTCAGCACCGTCCCGACGCGGAGGAGGAGGGGCGCGTCGGACGCAGACGGCGTCACCGTACCCACCGTGGCGGTGAGCAGCACCGCCGCCGCTGGCGGGGACAGCCCTGACGGCGGCATCTGCGTCGCCGACACCACCGTCACCCGGAGGGTGGACAGGCGGGCGAGGCGCGCCCACAGCCGCGCGTCGGCCCCGTCGGCAGCGTCGACGAGCCCGCCGGGCGAGGCGGTCCGCGTCGCCAGGTCTGCGTCGGCGGCGGTGAGGAGCGTGATCGACGCCTCCTCATTGACGGCCGTCTTGGCCCACGCGTAGCCGCCGTGGCCCGCGGGGAGGAGCATCGACACCATTGGGATGGGCTCGAGTGCGGCACTCGCCAGCGTGTCGAGCAGCACCGCCGCCCGGCCGCTGCCGCTGCCATCGTCAAAGATGAGGACCGCCAGGGACCGTGGCGGCGACGCAGTGACAGACCGGATGGCGGCCGCGTCGGCGCCCCCGCCGCTGCCCGTATCGCTCGCCGCGTCAAGCGCCGACGCGAGGGCGGGGGAGAGCTCCGCGTCGGTTACCGCCGGGGGGGCACCCCCCACCCCACGCCCCGCCACCGCCAGGTCGTCCGAGACAGGGGTAAAGAGGGCGGTGGCGGCGGGCGCCTCCGCACCACGCGGGAGGATGGCGTAGCCGAGGACCAGCTCGGGCCGCCGCGCAATCAGTCCATCCAGCCACGCTGCCGCGGCGGCGGCGGAGGGGTAGGTCATGGCGGCGGTGGCGAGGCCGTCGGCAACCGCGCAGCTGGTCGCCACAATCGACACCGAGCCCACCGACGTGGCGGCCGCCTTCATGGGCGCCATCGCTTCCCGGTTGATGACGTGGTGGTAGCCAAACTTTTGGATTTGCGCGTAATCCCCCGACGTGGCCACCGCCACCCCGCGGACGCCCACGCCCACCGACAGCGCCGCTGGCGGGGCGGCCACGTCCAGCAGGTAGGCCGCGTCGTCGGCGGTGAGCGCCTCCGCCAGGCGGTCGCGCGCCCAGAGGGCAAACAGGCGCCCCAGCTGGGGCGGGCCCATAACCGCCGTGCGCCAAGGGCGGCCCGATGGGTGCGAGCCTGCAGCACGGATGTCGGCGCCCCAGTCGACGTACACATCAGACCAGCCGGCGGCAGTCAAGGCAGCGACGAGGAGGTCAACGGCGTGGCCCTTGGCAATACCCCCCAGGTCAATGCCCGTGTTGCCATTCCGGCGGGCGGCAACGGGGATGGCGGCGGCGGCGTCGGTCTTGCCGCCCTTTTTGGTTGTCCGCGCTACCTTGTCCTTCCACCCAACAGCAAACTTGAGGTGCGACACCTCGGCCGCCACGGGAGGGCGGCCATGCTTGGCCAGGAAGGTTCGCCACACGCTAGCCACCGGTGCGAGCGTCGGGTCAAAGCGGCCGTCGGACAGCTCATGGACCTCGTCGACCAGGTCAAACAGGTCGACCAGGTCCTCTGACAGCTCCACCGACTTGTTGGCTGGCGACGCGCACAGGCGGGTAATCTCCGAGGCCTTGTTCCAGTTGTTAAACGACCCGTTGACGCGTTCAAAAACGCGGTTCACAAGCGCCGCCACCGCCGGGCGGTCCGCCTCGGTCGCGCCGCCCACCAGCACCACGTAGCGGAGGGTCATGGCCACCCCATCCAGCGATAACAACGGAGCCGCCGCCGACGGCTTGCCCCCCCCACCGCCGCCGCCGTCGGTGGCGGCGCCCTCCACGACGTCTCCCCCGCCCTTCCCCGCCTCCCCCGCCCGGCCTACCACACACGAGTCATCGGCGGGCGCCACCGCCGGTACGACCCGCGAGCGGCTCTCGTGGTGCACGTCCAGGTTGACCGCCACCGCGTCCTCATCCCGGGCAAGGAGTGCAAAGTACGCGTTGCGGCCGGCGCCGGGCTTGGCCGAGTAGGACGCCGTCGAGGGCGTGTCGTAGACGGGTTTGGCCTTGGCCTTCGTCGCCCCGCCGCCGCCGCCACCCGCTTTGGCAGTGGCGGGCTTGGCCCCGGCCGCCCGCGCTGCCGCGGAGCCGGGTGCGCGAACATCCGCCGGGGGGGCGCCACCGGCGTCCGTGTCGCCTGCCGGGGAAGAGGAGGCGCACCCCATATCGGGGGCGTAGGGCCGAGGGTGGGCGAGCGAGGTCGGGAACACACAGCAGGGCGCCCCTCACTCGGGCAGGCGATGCGGTGGGCGCTCCACCACAGTGGGGAGGCGGTGCGCGGGGCCCCGCAAGAGAGCGGTCATGCACGACCGGGGGGGGCGGGGGGGCGCGGCGCGGCGTGGCGCCCGCAGCCGGCGCGGCCCCCCAGCGACAAGACAAACGTGAGCGGCGCCACGGGGGCGCGCCGCACACCACCACGGCGACGTGGTCAAGGGGCGCGAGGGACCTCGATGGGGGGGGGGGTGGCGCCGGCACCGTGGCGGGCAGGGGCGGGGGTGGGGGCGGTGACGGGGACGGGGGCGGGGGAGGGGGCGGGGGCGGGGGCGGGGGCGGGAGCAGGGGCAGGGGCAGGGGCGTGGCGGCTCGCAACGACGCGCGGCAACGGCCAGCCCATCCACCACGCGACGCGCCGCGGTCGTGGCGGTGAGGGGCGGAGGGGGAGATGGTAGCGGCTGGCAGAGAGAAGGGCGGTTGAGAGGGGGGGTCGTGGAAGAGAGAGGGAGGGTGGTGGAAGAGAAAGAAGGGTACGAGGAGAGGGGGGGGGAGGGGACGATGTGGGGGGGAGGGGGGGGAGGGCGGCAGAGGAGCAGCACGGAGAGGAGCAGCGGCGGTCGTCGTGGCTCGCCCCGCGACGGGTTGTACGGCCCGTACGGGCGGGGGGGGGTGGTGCGGGGCAACGCTGGTCGGCGCGCGCCGCGTGCGGCTGCGGTGCGCGGGCGGACGGAAGGCCGGCCGGAGGCGGACGCGGTAGGCGGGTGGCGCCCGCGTGGCGGCTTTCCGGGTCCTGGGGAATTCTGCCCGGGACGCAACCACGGCGGACGCGGCGACCGTGACGCGCGCGGCATCCGCGACGGCATCGCGCGCTCGCGCTCGCGCTCGCGGGGAGGCGGCGGCGGCCCGAAGTCGTGCGGGGC
Organism: Pyropia yezoensis; assembly: GCA_009829735.1. Lineage (NCBI taxonomy): Eukaryota > Rhodophyta > Bangiophyceae > Bangiales > Bangiaceae > Pyropia > Pyropia yezoensis. The sequence continues at coordinate 987,356 of CM020620.1, read as the reverse complement.
AGACAGGTGACGAGTTCGGCCGTTGACAGTGGCGGCCACCACGGCAGGCAGCCTCTGTGGCACCCCCACGGTGGCCTCACCCAGGGATGATGGAGGTCGGTGGAGACTGCCGCGTGTGGAGCAGGTTGCCGCCCGGTCACCGCACGGCCGATGCTGTGGTCGTCGAGCCGGTAAAGGGAGTTTTCGTGCCGAATGGCTACCAAACGGCTGGAGCGGGCGGCTGGGGTGGAGCTGCGGCTGTCGCTCCCGGGCGGTCGTGGTGGATGGCTTGATTTCAGATCTTTTTTGAAACTTGATTGCACGGAGGACCAGCTATCAAGTTTTCACAAGTAGTTCAAGACAGTCTAAGTACACACCTAATTTACGAGTGGAATCTGCCATTCGAGCTCGATTCCGACTTCGGTGCTGGACAGCGGTCTTCGACCCACCACCCGACGGGCGTAAAGGAACCGTCACCATTCGCCGGCACGTAACCATGAAGTGCCCATACGGCCTGGAACGGCGGCCAATCCAGGCCATAGAGGCCCTTCGGCACGCTAGATCGGCACGGAATCCGTGCCGAAGGCCCCCGTACGGCCTCTCCAGAGGGGGGGGGGGGATCTGACCTCGCCAAGCGAGACCTGGTCGCGGGGCTTTTCTCACGCCGATTGACCGCGTTGTGTGGCGAGAGATGGATACGGGCGCTGTGTGCGAGCCAGTCTATTGGCCCATTCTCTATGTAAGGTGGCTTTTGCGACCACTAAGACTGCTCGGGTTATGCACGCCGTATTTTATACGAAGCCGCGTGCATTTTGCACATGTGAGCAAGGCACCCCTGGGGGGGGCCCGGAGCTGCCATGTGGGTGGGGGGGCGTGGGGCGCCAGTACGACGCCGCCGCCGGGTTGCCGCCGTCGGACGGGGTGGGGGGGCGTGGGGCGCCAGTACCGCGCTGCCGCCGGGCTGCTGCCGCCGGACGGCTTCCGCCACTGATCAACTGTCGCAACGGGCAGGGGGGGCGGCGCCCGCTGCGGGCGCCGCTCGCCAAAACGCCATCGGAATCAAATCAGTACTGTGAAAGAGGGGGGGGGCTGGCGACGCCGCCCTGCCCCAGACAGGAAAGACGCCGCCCGGCCCCAGACAGGAAAGAGCGCTAGCATAGGGCGCGAACAAGGAGCGGGTTGGAGTCTGAAGTGTGGTGCGGGGACTACGTGCGTCCGGGTGAGCTTCGCGGGGGCTGCTTGCAGGCGCTGGGGTGGTCCCTGGGGGGTGCTGGCGTGAAAGAAGGGAAGTGCTGCGACAGCGACTTTCCGGGCCTGCGGGTGCGGCGGCAGGGACTGCGCCGGTGATGAGCTGGAAGCAGCAGCGTCGGGGTGGATGCCTCCTCTATCGCCTCTTCCCGGCGTCCTGCAGTACCTCCTGCACGCCACGACCACTTGCGTCGCCTCCCAAAACGCACTCCCGCGCTATGATGGCTCTGACGGCCGGCACGACCGTCAACAGGTCCCCCTCGTCAGGCGGAGGGCCGGGGGGGGCAGAGCCCCGGCGGGCGGGCTCCAACCCCTGGTCTCTGCTTAAAATACTCTCAAGAAGCCACGGCGGCAGCGCGCCACGTTCTTCCCGGCGCCAGCAGCGCCTTCGAGGGGCGCCTGCGAGTACCGCCGGCGCAAGGAGTTGGCGCAGCTCGGCGGGCGGCGCGGGCAGCGACCCTTCTGCCGGTGACCGGGGCCGACCGCGACGAGAAAAAAGTCGAGTGCGTGTTGTGCGGCGATTGCAGCAACAGGCGACAGAGGTCCGACGGGGTTGGTGGCGGGTAAGTGGGCGGGGCGGAGGAGGCCGCGGCAAAGGGTTTGGGGGGGGGCTGGTGGGCGCGGCGGGGGGGGCGCGCATGTGCGTGAGGCGGAGGGGGAGGCCGCGCCGGTTGGCGGGGGGGGACGTGGAGTCGGAGGAAGCAGCGGCGCAGGGAGCATGTCGGGGATTGGGGGAGGGGCGGAAGGCGTCGGGGAGAGGTCATAGTGTCCACAGGCAGGGAAGCTCAGGATCCTCAGACCCCCCCCCCCCCTGAAATGCCGACAGGGCCCAGTGTTGTCGGCCTCGCCGTCGGGCGCGCGGTGCGATCACGTACCGCCTTAAACCAGGCCGTCGGCACAAACCTTGGCGTCGGCACGATGCTGCGTAAGGCACCGGAGGGAGTCCTTCTGGACAGACTCGCCGAGCCGATTCTTGCTCATGCAGTACCCATATCCCCGAACCCTGTGTGAAGTTTTAACGCTCATCCAGAGATCTTGTGCTTAGCATTTCCCTGAACTTTATGGGCATTCGCGTTTTTGCGCAAGAGCGTGATTCGCGTCGGCGCGATGTGATGTTGGTGTCATCCCTCATTTCGGCACGATAACACGCAACTCGCAAGCAACCGGCAGGCCTTGCCAACACTCGCACTGTTCCACGGATGGCCCAAAAGGCACCTCACGCAGCGTGTCTCCACGGCGCGGGCGAAGTCGCAACACTCAAGAAACGAGCCTGGCAGGCGGTGCGACGTACGTTGTTACGCCAGCGGGCTTTACCGCAGCGTCGCCAAATTTCGGAGTGTCGACCGGTGGCGCGCCGGCAACGGCGGCGCCTTTGCGTGGCACCGCCACCTCGGCAGCGGCTACCTCGGTGGTCTCCGCGGCTGTCGCTGTCGCTGCGGCCACCGCCGCCGCCGCGTCATGGACTACGGACAGATCTTCTGGTGGTTGCGCCCAGCATCGCTGCAGGGGTACTTCGTAGCAGGAAGCCCGCTGCGGTCGGCCACCGATGAGAGATAGAGGCGTGTCAGGCATGGCACAGCCGTCGCGGTGGCGATCGGGACCTCAACCACTGTCCTGGCCGGCGCCATATTCGCCCCAGCCCTCGCCGCTGGCACAGGAGCGGCACCACGACTACAGCAGACGGCGGCCCGGAGGCCAGCTGAGCCTCGGGTGACGCGGCGACGGGAAGATCCTTGTTGCAGTTATCAGAAGCGATGCGCGCTACGCTACTGGGACAGCCTCGTTGGCGGCAGCTGCATGCGGACCCGCTCACCGCGGCGGCGGCGACGGCAGCTTGAGCCGCGGTATCGACGCGGCGGCTATCACCCGTTCGTGGAAGAAGGCGGCGTGGCTGTGCAGCAGGTTCCCATTGAGCAGGCCCCGGTTGACCGCGTAGCATCGCTTCGCGGAGGCGGCGGGTCGCGCCGTGCGGTCTGGCCCGAGGCGATGCGCGCCTACACCTGTGAGGTGGCCTCCTTTGCGGTGGTGGCATCGGTAACTGCGGTGCATACGCACGGCAGCGGCGGCAACGGCCGCGGCATCCGCACGATTGGCACGCCCGCGGCCAAGTCGGCGGTCACTATGGCCGCAATATCCGGCGGAGGCGCCCGACCCAGCATTGCCGGGTGGTGCAAAAGTGTTCGTCCTTTCAACTTCACACAAGAGAGCCACGAGCGACGGCAGCTCATGCTCACCACGCACCACTGCCGCTACATTTCCAACAGCAAGGCCGGTCCGTTCCTGGACCAGTCCGCAGCTTCTTATCAGCGATCTTATTTGCCTTCCGCCGGGTGGACTGCAGCTGTTGATGTTCTCCAAGCTGTCTTCTCCCCATCTTACGCCGTGATCAGACAGAACGGTGCCAACGCTATTGGGGGCTAACAGTTCCTGGGGATGGTGTGGTGGCGACTGGCTCTCAACAGCTCTTCCCCCCCTCCATCCACCCTGTGACTTCTGGTGCCGATATCCTGGGCTGCATCTCCACTGCCCACTCCTGTGCAAGACTTCACAGGGCCGCAGCAATCATCGCCATGATGGCGGCGGTGGTGTCCAGCGGCAATTTACCCATTTTTTATTGTCTTCGTTGCATTGATTACCTCGTTGTTTTGTATGTTTTGTATGAAGATGTCCATGCTGGCGATGGTCTGGTCGGCGCTTCGTATCAAAGTGCGCCTTCCGAAGGTTACACTGGTCTTCTTTCTTCTTCATCCTCCTCACTGGAAATATCACAGGTCCCTCCATTCTTCTTGAACAGACTCACTTCCGATGACCATCCCAGCCTATGCTGAAACGCACAGTGCAACCTTACCTGCATCACTTTGGGTGGCATCCGAGAATGTTTCGGGAAGCGACTTGCCCGAGATGAGCTCCATGCCTGAGTGTTCAGGTGCGGGAGTTTGTCATGTGAGAGAGGACTTGGCGCTGGGTCTTTTGTGAGGCATCAGGCATCAGGGAGAGGTTCGGCACAAAACAGCTCGGCAGGAACCAGCCTCGCGGCACAACACAATATTTCGGCACAAAATGCGACTCTCGGGAAAGCGCCGAAAGCACGTCTTCGGCGTAATACGAAACCTCAACGCGAAGGCTTCCGTTGCGCGGTGCGTGGATTGCCGCGGTGTGGTAACGACCGTCTCCACGCGTGCACTCCTGGTGCGCCCTTTGCGTTTGGCGCAGAGGTCGTTTGGCGTGCGCCGTGACGCCGGCTTTGTCCAGTCATCTCTTCATCTTCAGCTTGCCGCGTGGGCCACCTGCAAGCACGGGAGCGCCGTGCCTGACGACGGTCTTTTCCGCGGCTTGAACGACGAAGCCCCTGTACTGTGCTGCGTGGTGCGCGCGTCGACCCCGCACATTTCGCATGGCTGATGAACCGCGGAGAGGGCGGCCTTCTCGCTCTTCTTTCCTTCACGACGCGCCCGTTATCTCTGAGGACCCGGACGACATCTTCGTTTCGGCAGCCGGGCGGTTGGACACTTTTGTGGACGCTGACGTGAATCAGTCATTTTCCGAGGCGTCCGAGGACGGAGCTGATCATTTGGGTGGAGGACGCGGGGAAGGCGGTGAGCGTGGTGATGGAGCAGAAGGAGCTGCTGGACCTGCGTGCGGTGATGCGGCACACGAAGCCGCTGGTCCCGCGCCCGACGAGGCGGCAGATGGTGCAATTGACCAAGTAGTCGAGGATGGTGCAAACGGAGCCGCTGGCGATGAAGCCGATGAACAGGGCGGGGCTGCATGTAGCATCCCTGGCCCCGACTTGGCGCCGACCCGGGCCTACAACCAGAGGGCACCAGGTGCCAGAACACGCCCGCCGTGTGGTGATGGTTGGCGGCCGTGGCCCGTGCCCGGCACTGGGATGCGGTGGACTACGCTATCCACACGTGAGAGAGGGATTTCTGATGGGTTTTTGCATACTTGTGAGGGACTTGATTTGAGAGAAATTGAGTGTGAGATTAGTGAGTGGGAATAGAATTAGTAGTGATAGTGGCCCCCGACCTGACGAGGTTAGACTCGGGTCGGGGCCACTCGGGGTTATGGGGGGGCTACCTGGCCAACGTGCCGAGGCTCCCCCAGATGCACGTTAAGAGGGACAGCGAGGCGCCCTTGGCCCGCGCCCTCAGGAAAAAGACAACTGCGCGTTTGCTTTCCTCTTCCCCGTGTGCACTACCGTGCGTATCTGTTTGCTCTGCGAGCAGGCACGTGAGGCAACAGGCATACCACTCTCGTAGTTCCCCTTTCTGTGTTACCTGTCCCTTTCCCCCCAGGGATATTAACACGTGTCTGAGAGGATCGAGTTTTATACCACATATTTGGTGAAGCAGCAGGGGATAGGAGTGTTTGAGAAGAGACATTTGGGAGCAGCGGTTGGGTTGTTCCTGTTCTGTCATTTTCTGTGGTTTGGGAATTATTTGCACCCGGTCACGGGATTCCCATTCCTGGCTCTCCAACCCCTCTCTTGTGGTCTTGCGATCCTTGGACACCCAGGCAACTGGACTGTGGCTGTCAAGAGACCAACATGGCTACCCTCCCTGGCACGACGGTGCCCGAAGGGGTAGACCCCGCGTCCCTTGACGCATCCCTGGTCACCGCGGGGGACGGTGCCCAACCCGGCGTTCTCCCTACGGGTGAAGCAGACCTGAGTGTGACATCCGGTAGCGGACTGGAGTCAACAGGCGGCCAAGCACCTCCTGCTCCCGTTCCTCCGGCTGTTCCTCCTATGGGAGCCACCCCGGGGTCAACGGCGTTTGAGTCCGCTCGCAGCAGACGTCTCCCTCCTGTCCGTTCTACTCCTTAACCTCCAGGGATAGCCCCTGGTGTGTTTACTCCTGGACCCACACATGGCAGCTGGGTGTATACACCTCTTCCTGTGGGCACTAGCAGTGCCAGAGGCACCGCTGTGACTGGTTCTACGGGTCTCCCTGAGATCTCGACTCCTGGAACCGGCCAAGCTTTTCCTCCCCTTGCATCCTATGGGGCGGGGAGCTCTAAGACCGGGAACCGGAGTAGCCGGAGGCGTCGGCGTCGTCGCCGTCGCTCTAGCACCAGCGAGACCAGTTCCTCCAGCTCTGAGGAGGGATATGACTGGGATGCATCTCCCGGTCCCACCCGACGCAGGCTAGTCGAGTTTGACTTCCCTGCCCACCAAGTGGGAGATGCCACCCTGAACAAGGTCACGTATTGGGGTAACTACCGGCTGGAGATCCAAGACCAAGGTTACACCCGGAAGATGGCCAATAAGATGGCATCCCTGAACCGGCGAATGCAGCCGAGCTTCGGGGGACATCCTAAGTTTTCCGGGAAGAGACCGGCGCTTATCTTTGCCTTCCTGCGCCGGTTTGTCAAGGCATGCAATGACAACGATGTGTCCGAGGGCAAGGCTCTCTACCTCCTGGTTAACTTCATGACCGGAGAAGCGGAAGAGCGGTTTGCACAGGCTCTACCAGACTCTGCCGGACACATTGTCGGGCGTACCGTTGGGAGTTATCCGGAGGCGGTCAACTGGCTCCTGTCCAACTATGCTGACGCGGACTCCCTGCGTAAAGCAGTCGGCAGACTGAACCGGGCAACCATGGAGAGACAAGAGACTCCAGAGGCCTTCGCCCGTCGTGTCCGGGAGATGAGCGAGGCTTGTGGCAACGTTTACCCTGAGGACAGGCTCAAGATGATCTTCTCGGAAGGCCTTCCTGAATATCTTCAAGTGGAGGCGGAGAACTACAACCAGGAACATCAAGAACATACCTTCCACCAGTTGATGCCCTACACCCAGGTCAAGTACCGGCAAGCCAAGGCCCTCCAAGCTCCCATGGTATCAACTCCCAAGCCGTTGTCGCGAGTTCGTCCCGGACCCGACAAGTACAAGGGAGGTGATAGCCCTGTACCGGTACTTGCAGTTGGCGAGGCCTCACCCGTGGGGTCAGGGGACAAGTGGGGCGGCTTCGTTTCTAAGGAGCAACCTTCCCGGGTCGCCCTCAAGCAGGTCAAGAACCAGCGGTTCCGGTCTTGCTGGCTGTGCCAGAAGGAGGACCACATGTTCTACCAATGCCCGACCATTCCCAAGGACCTCCAGGAGAAACTCAAGCGTCAAGGACTGGTGTTTGCAAAGGCGGTCAACTGGGCTGACCGGCGAGCACCCTCCAAGATGGACAAGGCACAGGTACACGCAATCCGAGTGGCAACCTTACAGAGCATCACGGAGGCTCTGGCAAGGGAAGCTCCTACGGACTTTGACCTGGAGACCGAAACCTCTAAGGACTCCTCGGACCCGGGAAACGAGTAGGGCAGGCGCTGTCCCCAAGTGTCTTCCCGAACCTCCAACGCCAGGGTACTTCTACCCGTTCTCCCCTTGCGTGCCGGGAGAAAGGACGGCAGTTACCTGCTCAACTGGTAGCCGCCCGGACACCCTGTTTGTTCAAGGGGACCTTGCTCGTCCTGCGTAAGGAAAACCTCAAGATTAATGCTCGTATGCGTGTGGGGGATAGCCTCCCCCAAGCTGTTATGCCGGTGGTTGACACGGGAGCCGGACCAAGCGTCATCACTGAGAGCCTGTTACCTCCGGGCTGGCGTCGACATGCCTGGAGAGCGCCTACCAAAACCCACATTGTCGACGCATCAGGTCAAACCCTACGACCGCTGGGCCGCCTTCCCGTCGCCATCTATGTCAACAATGAACCAATGCTTTTTCCCTTTCTAGTAGTCAAGACCCTATCAGTCCTCCTTATCCTAGGCTGGGACTTCCAGAAGCAGCATGTCAAGAGCATCCTACCCGGAGAAGGGAAGGTGCAGTTCAACCATGGGTTTGTGTCACCGGTATTGGAGCATCTGGACGCCAAGGTTCGTGTAGCCAAGAACAAGAGGGAACGCATCCCACCCTCTACCTTGACTCTCTTCAAACCGGTGCTCCTACCTCCTCGCTCGGAGACCAAGGTTCAAGTAAAGACCCGGATTGCAGGTCAATGCCTGATTTGCGGACGTAAGGAATTTCTGGCGAAACACCGGTTATATTTGGCCCACGGACATCACAAGAAGGTAGAATGGCACACCCCGTTCTCGGTGCTGATCGTCAACGTGAGCCGGAAGCCAATAACCCTCGCCAAGGGCGCCCGAGTTGGCACAGCAGAGCCTTACCGGGGGTCCGCCCGTGCTATGAGCAAGGAAGATCTCTTGAACCTGGAACAAGAGCTGGCATCCAACTTGACGGCCTAGGACGTATCTCCGAAACAAGAGCAGGCTGGTAGCGCTACTCCGAAGCCCGAACAAGCACCACCCGGGATGCCGAAGGTCAAACAAGAAAATGTCCCTCCCGACTTGAAGGAGGCACTGGAGAAGCTTCTCCAGGAATATCGGCACCTGTGGTCGGGAGAGCTGGGCAAGATGGACGCCACTCTACACTGGATTCAACTCAAGCCGGAAGCTAAGCCAGTACACCTGCAACCATACCGGGCTGGACCTCATCGCCGGGATGAGATTGAGAAGCAGGTTAACAAGATGCTCAAGATGGATGTTATCGAGCCGTCTGATGGCGAGTGGGCCTTCCTGGTGGTAGTCGTCCCGAAACCTGGCGGTCACTTCCGTTTCTGCGTTGACTACAGGCGCCTGAACAAGATGACCGTCAAGGATGTATACCCGATACCCCGGATGGATGATTGCATCGACTTTCTTGGTGATGCCACCCTCTTCTCGACGCTGGATTGTAATGCCGGTTACTGGCAGATCCCTCTGGCTGACGAGGACAAGGACAAGACCAACTTCACGTGCCACCTGGGACTATTCCGGTGCAAGCGTCTTTATTTTGGTCTCAACAATGCTCCGGCCACCTTCCAAAGAGCCATCGACATCATCCTGTCGGGGCTAAGGTGGAGAACATGTTTGGTCTACCTGGATGACATTATCGTTTTCTCCAAGACCCCAGCGGAACACCTGGAGCACCTTCGAGAGGTCCTGGCCCTCCTGTCCAAGGCTGGAGCTACCCTCAAGGCCGAGAAGTGCCACCTGTTTGAGACTGAGGTGGAGTACCTGGGGCACGTGCTGAGTCCGGGGGAGCTCCGAGTCAATGAGAAGAACATCAAGGCCGTCCGGCATGCACGGCAACCTAAAACCCAGACGGAACTCAAGAGCTTCCTGGGTATGTGCAACGTCTACCGCCGGTTCGTACGGGACTATGCTCTGATTGCCCGGCCATTGAACAAGCTCACCAGCAAGAAGCTTCCCGCACAACTCCCGGTGCTCGACGAGAAGCAGACCGCGGCCTTCGAAGAGCTCAAGAAGCGCCTGACCACCACTCCAGTACTGGCGTTACCCAAACGGGAGGGCCAGTTTGTTCTGGAGACTGATGCCTGTGGCGTCCAGGTGGGGGCTCGCTACTCCAGCAGCAACCTGATGGGCACTTCCTCCCGATAGGCTACTACAGTCGCGTCCTGACTCCAGCCGAGAAGAATTATTCCACGACGGAGCGCGAGTGCTTGGCGGTCGTGTGGGCTTGCTTCCTGTTACGTCCATATCTTGAAGGACAGAAGTTCCTCATCCGGACGGACCACGCCAGCCTAAGGTGGCTGCTATGTATGGACAGCAGCCAAGGAAGGGTCGCCCGGTGGCGCTTACGCCTTTCGGAGTTCAAGTACAAGGTGTGCACCAGAGCAGGGAGGGAGCACCACTGCGCCGACACCATGTCCCGGCTGGAGACTCCTGCAGCCGACACCGGTCCTATTCCGGAGGAAATACCTTGCTTCATCCTCCCGAATGTTGGACGTGGCTGGCATGCTCCCCTGTATGAGACACCTGAAGCTCATCAACCGGTGACCATTCACCGGATGCTGGAGGCACAACTGACGGATCCTCAATGCTTGGAGCTTCGCCACCAAATGGACCTGAACCGAAACAGTCGTTTCTCCGAGTCTACAGATGGACTCCTGGTACGGGTGTCACCCTTCGATGGGGCAACTCAAGTCTACGTACCCCGAAGTCTGCGAGCTGACATCCTACGTCTGGAGCACTCGTCTCCCCAGGCCGGACATCCTGGCATCAATCGGATGTATGCTTCAATGCGACGACATTACTACTGGGAAACCATGGCCAGCGACGTCCATAAGCACCTGGAGGCTTGTGTTTCTTGTGCAAGGAACTGGTTGTCCCAGAGGAAGAAGACTTCTAAGCTACGCCTATTCCCGGCGGCGGAGCCCTTTGCAAGCTTAAGCATGGACATCCTGGGGCCCCTACCTGAAACATCCAGCGGCAAGATATACCTGATCATCATTTGTGACCGATTCTCCAAGTTCACTCGAGCAATCCCGCTGAGGACCATTACGGCTCTGGATGTCACGTCAGCCTTCTGCGAGTACTGGATAGCTGCCTACGGCCCTCTAGACTCCGTCTTAACAGACAATGGCCCCCAGTTTGCATCCCTGTTCTTCCAAGGAGTCTGTGACCTGATGGGCATCAAGAACTTGTTCACCACGACGTACCACCCGCAAGCGAACGACCAGGTGGAACGATTCAACCGGACCCTAGTCGATATGCTACGGCACTACGTGAAGGAGCACCAAGAAGACTGGGATGAGCTCCTGGCTGTCCTCACTCTAGCCTACAACTCCCGAGTTCACCGGACAACGGGGGTCGCTCCACTCGACTTTGTCACCCCAAGGCGGCTGACCAACTTCTCCCTGGAAAGAATACCAGACGGTCTCCAGCCTGCATTGAAGTCAGGTCCCAAGGCCAAGGATGAGTTCCTGGAACAACTGAAGCTCCTGCTTCCCAGAGTCAAGGAGTCAATCTCAAAGACCCAGGAGCGATACAAGCGGGATTATGACAAGGGAGTCCGGGAAAAGAACAAGGAACTGGGTGGTGGCGACTGGGTTTTTGTGGACAACCATAGCAAGACCCGGGGGAAGCTGGACTCTAAGACGGATGGACCTCATGAGATCCTGAATACGGATGGCTGGACCTTCCTTCTAGACGTGGATGGCTCCCCGTACCGGGTGAGCAGCGACCATGTCACCCGAGCTCCACCGCCAAGCAAACGGGACTTGACCCGGCGCAAGCGGGCCGCAGTACCCTGGCTATCCCAAAAAGAAGGCCGGGAATACGTCTACGTCAAATTTGTCGACCATGCCTCGAGAGACGGGCGCTTGTACCTGCGAGTACGCTGGTTCGGTTTTAACCATGCAGATGATACCTGGGAACCCCCAAACCGGTTACCCATCGCGGACGTCTGCGCCTATACGCGACGGAACGGGATTGAGGGCACTCCGGTGGCCAGAGCCGGCAAGATCCTGGAATCAGACTCGGAGGAGGACCAGGAGGACGGGACCGATCAAGGCCCTCAGGACGAGCCGAGCTCACCCGCAACGGATGCGGAACAAGAGGATTGCGAAGAAGGGAACGGGTATATCAAGGAAAACACGCAATGCAAGCATGGAACAATCAAGGAAAACAAGCACCCGCCCGAGCAACCCTTCTCTCCGCCTCTTCCCTCCTCCCTTTTCCCAAGACTCTCACCCTCCTTGCCTCCAAGTACTACTCCCGGCGCGGAGGCTGTGCCGCGGGAGCGTCCTCCAGCCCTGCATCCGCGGCACGACGGGAACCGGAGGAAGGCGGGATGACCTAATGCGGTGGGCGCGGCGCATCCAGGTAGGACGCCATCGGAGTAGTACCGGTAGTTGCCTAGCGCTCCCGCTCATCCAGGTATGCCTGTCGGCGCACCCGGAAGCCAGTGAAGGTCTCTGACCACTGCTGGGCCAAGCCATGCCGCGTGAAAGTCGCCAGAAGTTCGCCAACCACCGGGCTGTCCGACATCTGGCCGCTGTCCGCGCAAGCAAACACCCGGTCAACCACGTCGTTCAAGACGCTGGCGTAAGTACCCAGCACCAGGGAAGACCCGACGCCTTCAACCTGCACCGGAAGACGACCCATCTGGTCTTCAATCATACCGACGTCGGACTGGTCGCATGTCGGGCCACCTTGGTTCAGGTACCAGTCAGGCACCCGGAAGCGGGTAAGGCGCAGAGTCGGCGCCGGGATCTCGAACCGCCCCGAGGATGCCACTACCGGACGGTCCACAACAGCTCCAGAAACCGGAGTCACCAACTCCAGCGGAGGCACAGGGCCGCCGACGTTGGAAGAAGGCGCCCGAGGCAGAACGGCCGGAGTAGTCGGCGACCGCACGGCCACGCCCAGACTCGCTGCATACAAGCGCGGTGCCGGGGGAGCTTAACGCACCGGCACAGACGGAGCAGACCGCAAACACGCCGGCGACGCTCCAGGCGAAGCCACCGGGACGACAAGTGCAACAGGAGCAAGCGGAATCGCCGCAGACGCCCGACCGACCGCCGCGGCCCACCCCGACTCTTGCACCGGCGGCCCAGTTGGCAGAAGGTCGAGGGCGACCGGAACAGGAAAGCTGCCTAGCTGCGGCCACCCCGGAAGCGGTGTCTCCAGCTGCACCTTGGCCGGAGAAGACTGGTAGACCACCTGCACCCAACCGGAGCCATCCCGACGCGGGCTGTTCTGCTCGGCGATCGCGTTCAAGAAGCCCCATTCATGCACCGGCATCCGACGCCGGAAGTCAATCATCGCCAGGAAGAGCTCCTTGTACTCCTCGTCCTGGCTGCACAGGAAGTCGACGGTCAACTTGTCGACGATCCAGACCATCAGGAGGTCGGGGAGAAACCGAAGCCGGTTGGACACCAAGACCTCGTGGAGCCAGTGGTTGGCCGCCAAGACCGTCATCTCGGAGGTGTACATCATGTACGGGATCGAGTGGAAGAAGCCCTTGATCGACGCCTGGGTCAAGGCGTCCAAGAAGTACCAGGTGAAGGGGATGCTGGATGGAGCAAACCCGACCGGGGTCTCGACTTCCTGCTGCTGCGGGATGACCTTGGGGTAGTACGCCGCCCGGTTAGCCTTGTCCAGCTTCCAGAACTCCTGATGGTTGCAGCTCACGAGGAAGTCACGTTGACGCCCGCGTCGCTCACCTTGCTCCCGTGCCGGCGACAACTTGGAGTATTTCCGGGTCAGGAAAGGCGGCTCCAGAGCGACCATGCTCCGACGGGGATCGCAGTTCAGGCTCCCCGACCCCTTGAGCGGCTCGTCCCAGACCTTAAGCGCCCGGTGGACGTACCCTTCCTCCTCTGGCCACCGGAGAACGGACGCGGACACGCGACGCTCGGTCAAGGGTAGATCCAGCACCAGCGCGAAGGGGAGATCCTCCAGACGAGCAACCCAAGAGGAGCCCGAGAAGCTCTGGGAGCGGTCTTGTGCCAGGCGCATCTGCTCCGCCGTCTGAAGACGAGTCTTGTCCATCTCGGTCAAGACCCCGCGCTGGAGTTCCTTGCGCCAGATTTCCAAGCAATCCTGTTGGCACTGGGCCGAGCTGGCGTTGCCGACCACCGTGGAGTAGCGCCGGCCCGCCAGAGGATCCTGCTCAAGAAGCATCTCCGGGAGACCCACCGGGGGGGTCTCGACCGGGTGCAACGCAGAAGCCGGGGGAACCCGATCCGTCCCCGCCGTGGCGACCGGCGCCGGCACCGACACTCGAGGAACCGGAGGCAGGAGAGGGGCGCGACTACCCGAGTTCTCTTCCGCAACACTCGCCGCCGGAACCACGGGCCCAGCTCGGATCTCGGAACTGGACATGACGTCCAGAATCCGGGGGGAACGAGAGGGCCAAGGTGAAGGGGAAGGGGGGGGGACAGAATCGGAGCAGGTGATCGTGACCGGGGTGAAGACGCTCGACCTCAGCACCGGTGTGGACGTGCTCGAGGCTGTGCACGGTGGCACCTGGTTTGGCCCGAGGACGTGCCGGACTAGGGAGGGAGCTATGTAGCATCCCTGGCCCCGACTTGGCGCCGACCCGGGACTACAACCAGAGGGCACCAGGTGCCAGAACACGCCCGCCGTGAGGTAATGGTTGGCGGCCGTGGCCCGTGCCCGGCACTGGGATGCGGTGGACTACGCTATCCACACGTGAGAGAGGGATTTCTGATGGGTTTTTGCATACTTGTGAGGGACTTGATTTGAGAGAAATTGAGTGTGAGATTAGTGAGTGGGAATAGAATTAGTAGTGATAGTGGCCCCCGACCTGACGAGGTTAGACTCGGGTCGGGGCCACTCGGGGTTATGGGGGGGCTACCTGGCCAACGTGCCGAGGCTCCCCCAGATGCACGTTAAGAGGGACAGCGAGGCGCCCTTGGCCCGCGCCCTCAGGAAAAAGACAACTGCGCGTTTGCTTTCCTCTTCCCCGTGTGCACTACCGTGCGTATCTGTTTGCTCTGCGAGCAGGCACGTGAGGCAACAGGCATACCACTCTCGTAGTTCCCCTTTCTGTGTTACCTGTCCCTTTCCCCCCAGGGATATTAACACGTGTCTGAGAGGATCGAGTTCTATACCACACTGCGCCCGGAGGAGGTTTAGGAGGAGACTCTCAAGACCATGCCAACGCCGGCGGTGTGGACGGAGCTGGGGTCGGCGTCTTTGGGGCGCCTGAAACAGACGGCCAGGAAGGAGAGGACGGTAGAGACGACGGCGCGAGCGGGGGATCCGATGCGGGCGACGATGACGGGACACTTGGAGCAGAGAGTGGTGAAGACGACGTTGGAGGCGTAGGAGGTCAAGGAGTAGCTGGTGGAGAAGATCCAGGTGGCGCGGGCGGGTCTGACGATGGGAACGCAGTCGGCGACGGACCGGACGCGCCGCCGCGCCGGAGGCGCCTCCGTCGCATTCAGCGACCTCGGCGGTCGCCATTCACTCCGGAAGAGCTCAAGGAGTGGTTTGCCTTTGAGCTTCGCGTACTGTTGGAAGTTGACGCTCGCATTGCTGGGAACGTGTTGGAAAGCAGGATCCAAGGGGCAGGTGTCAGCTGTGGTGGGGCCTTCGTCACTACTGAGGCAGGTGAGTACATTGTTACGTGGGGATCGCTCGTCAATGGGCACGTTATCGTGCTGTGCTCGTGCGGTGGGGTCCTTGGACGCGGAGCACCTGCGCCTGGGGTTGAGGTGGAGCATCCAGAGCTGCTTCTTGCCATGGGCAAGGAAAGCTCCTGTCGACACGCGGCGGCTCTCCGGCAGGCGTACTGTGACGTTTCTTCTGACACCACCGTTGGCAGTCTGGAGGCCTTGTTTCAACTATACCCAAGCTTGAGCGGACGTGCGGTCCCCGACGACGACGACGATTGGGCGGACGATGAGGACGACGACGACCCTCGTGCCTACAAGGTTGGGAACTACGGCCGCAAGTCAGACCTTCCTGTCTACGCTGTGCGGTACGAGGGCGCATGGGCTCCAGTCGTCGCCAAGCCCAGAGGGAAGCGTCACAGGCTGGCATTTTGCTTCCAGCTGTCTTGCGCGGCTCACGCGTGGTCGTGCATTCACGCCAAGACAATCAACAGGCTTCGACGCGAGGAAGAAGGCTTTGGCAGCGGGGAAGGCAGCCATGCTGCGTCCAGTCTTGGTGGTGGAAGCGACAAGCAGTCAAGCGAAGAGAGCGAAGGGGAGAATGCGGCGGCAGAGCAAGATGCAGAAGTAGCCGCGGCAGACGCGGCGATGATGGCGTACCGAGCACTCAAGCCGCGCCGGAGAGCCCGGAACTTGTTTCCCTGCCGCGGAGAAGTGGCTATGTGCACGACGTACCACACGGAGTGTGACCTCCAGCGTGAGGCTGGGATTTTTCCACGAATGCTGGAACGCGTCTTCGTCGAGGAGATATGCTTCTCCTGTAACGCCGCGCGTGGTCAGGCGGCATTGTCGCAGCGGCAGGCGGGACTGCACACAGTCCGCGGCAGAATGCTCATCAATGTGGCAGACTGGATCTGCGGTGACGGCCACCCTGTTGGCTACGATGGTGCGGAGGACGCCTTGTTTGTGTACGAGCCCCGGACGGTGTACACCCGAGTGTTTCTGGACGCTATCCTGGAAACGTGCGTCATCGGGCGGACCACAATGTCTGCAGCGGCCGAGTTGTGGACCAGCACTCTGCACAATTCTGCGGCGTACGAGGAAGGTGAGTTTGGTCCAGCGCGACAAGGTCTGTCAGGGGCGTGCGGCGAGTACTCTGACACGCTGATTGTCCCTGACTTGACTTCTACCTGCACGCGCTGCGGTAAAGATGAGGCGGGGGGCGGGTCGTTCTCTTGCGTGCTATGCGATGGGCAGGTGTTGTCGGTGCTAGCCGATCACATTGTGGCTATGCGTCGGCCAGGGCAAAACTGCCCGCGTGCCCCCATTCCCATTACCTTCGCTTGCGCCGTGCGGAACGCCGTAGTCCGGGCCGTCATCCAACGTCGAGTGCGGGCTGCAGTCAGCGGCGCTACGCCACTGTCGGCGCGAGAGCGGGAGCAGTACCGCACGTTTGCTGCCGCGAACGAGAACGGGCCGCCTCTGCCTCCCCCATTGCCCAACGGTGAGGAAGAGAGTGGTCGGACCCGAGAGGATTCGGAAACAGCTTTACCTTGGGCGGCCTCTCATCTCTTCTCCACGTTCTTCGTCGTCCGCGATGCGGCGGAATTGGCACACGAGAGTGGAGAGGCAAACTCGGGCAGCGTGGCGAGTGACGCCGCCGAGGAAGCTGGAACAACATCGGGGGACGACGATGCCGCGGACTCTGGTGGAGACCCAAGCTCCGACGAGGAGCCAGTGGACGCTGACGATCTTGGCGTCATGCAGGAGTGGCGCTTGTTGGACACTGCGCACGCCGACGTCGTCGAGGCGCCGGACGCCGACGTTGGAGCCCAAGCTGTTATTGCACCCATTGTCGGCGTCCTCGGCGCTGAAGCAGGTACACCCCCGCTCTTCTTGAGCACACCAAGCCCGGCCGGAACGCCTCCGCCAAGCCCGGATACTGGCGATGAAAAGGATCCCCTGCAGTTTTTGCTCTCTACTCCACAAGAGGCGGAAAGGCAGGCGGCGAAGGCAGCTGGTCCGCTGACAGCCGATGAGTGGAGCGTTCCCCTCAGCATGACTGAGAGCGTCGCGGACGGTGCCGCGTCAAGCGCCTCCTGCATTTTCGTGGACCCCGCGGAGTTTCACTCCGCACTGACGCTCAGGGCGGTCGAAGCGACGAGTGCTGTCGTCGCTGGGTCTTCTGTGCAAGCAAGACGCAGGAACCTTCGCCCGTGGTCGCGAGGTGCCTCAGCAGCTGGAGAGGACGACTTTATATTGAGATTTGGTCGCGTCCCTCTGAAGCGTGGCGACTTCCGACGTATCCTTCCGGCGGAGTGGTTGACAGACCAGGTGATGAACGCATTTGTGGAGCTGCTACGCTATCATCGTTGTGGACCTGGTGCGGGGACTGGGGGTGCTGGCGCTCCAGGGCGGTTCTACTTTTTTGACTCGTACTTCTACTCGTTGATGAACCAGCATGGGAGATACCAGTACGCTGCGGTACGGCGGTGGACCTCGAACCGGAACGTGCTGGACTGCGAGACTGTGTTCATACCTGTCAACGTGGGTAACAACCACTGGGTGTTGTGCGTGGTGGAATGGAGCAAAGGTGAAGTGGGAGTGTATAACTCGCTTGGGAGCAGCCTCGCCGTCGGAAACAACGTTGCCAAGTGGGTCGCCGACGAGGCGAGCACGAAGGGTCTCCCTGCCCAGACGATCGTAGTGGAGGAGCGGACCTGCATTCAGCAGCCGAACGGCGACGACGACTGCGGCTTCTTTGTGTGTATGTGTATGGAGCTGCTTGCCAGGGACATGTCTGTCCTCGACTTATCGCCCTTGAGGGGGAAGTACTACCAGCGCCGCATCGCTGCTCAAATTCTCAGCAAGCAGCTGCTCGGCGGGTGAGAGTGAGTCCTCTCCTTTTACTGCGCTTCTTCTGGAAGTGAATACAAGAGCGTGTTGTTGAGACGGACAGGCCGCACATACGAGTGCGTGCTGCTTATGGTACAGGACGAGGACCACAGGCCCCCTGACGTACCGCGCGCGGGTTTTCGGAGCCACCGCCGCCCGGGAGCCCGCAGGGGCCGCGGTGGTGCTGGCTGCCGCACCAAGGCAGTCCAAGGAGGCGGCCTCAGAGACAGCGCCGGCCGCGGCGGTGGCCGGCCGGCGGTGGCGGCAGCGAAAGCGGCGGCCGTGGCGGTGGCGGTGGCAGCGTCGGCAGAGGCGGCGGTTGTGGCGCACGAGACTACAAGCGGCGTCGGCGACGTTCCGTGGCGTGCCCCTTGTGTGACGCGCGTACATGCCGCCGGAGCTAGGCGGCGCACACGGGTGCAGCGACTGTACTGCATCGCTCTTCACCCCGCTGGAGACGCTGTAGACGCTGCGCAAGACGCGTGCGAGGCGGCGGCGGTGGTAGTGGCGTGCCTATCGTGTGGCACGCTCACGGTGCGGGAAAAGGGGTACCTGACCATCCCCTGGGGCCGGTGCAAGAAGGCGTACCGCATCCGCCGTTTGACCCTATCGCCTTCCGCCGCCGTTGGAGAGCCCGGCGGCGGCGCCGTCGCCGCAGGCGTCCGAGCCCTGCCGCGACTCACTAATATTGGACGCTTCCTGGTCAGTGGATGCCGGACTGACTGCAATTGGCGCCGCGCTGGCGGCCAGTTTTTGACTTTTGTGTCTTCTTGGTGTCCTGCCTCCCCTGTTCGGCGGCACCGGCGCTACCCAGACTGGTCGCCGTCCTCCCTCTTTTTTTATTGAAGGACATGCAAACCACGGCGTTGCGCGGTCCCACGACACTGCACCGGTTCGCATGCCCGCCCTTCTCCCGGCACGAGCGCTTCATGTCGCCGGGTGTGGGGGGGGGGGTCACGCGGTTTCCCTTGTGGAGGAAGAGAGTGCTTCGGCGTGCTCGTAGCACCTGAGACGGCAATTACGGTTGTACTTCTTCACGTACACTTCATCGACATCCGCTCGTGTGTACCCCTTTTAAAAGCTCGTTCTCTGGGCGTTCAGCGCAGAAGTGTCCTGGAAGCCGCGTGAGTGGGCGCCAGCTGTGCTTTGTGACTTGAGTGACGTCGCATCCTTGACGTGGAACACTAGTGCTTGAATCGGCACGATTGTATTATGCCGAAGTGTCAGCAAATCGACTTCCGCTGTGGGGTAGAAAGTACATCGGCAGGAATCGTATCGTTCCGAAATTGTCGAGGACGTAGATGCCAAACCGGCCGAGGGGTCCCGAAATAAGCTGTGGTTAGCCAGCACCTAGGCCGTTGCCGCTGCCCACCAATGCGGCCCGCGCAGAGGGGCATAAAAAGGCGGGCAGCCGCAGCGGCCGGGAGTTGGACAGGCGTCCCGCCTTAGGGGTCGCATCCGCCCTCCATACGTCGCAACCCCTGGCGGTAATCCGGCCGCGCGACCACGTAGAGATACGAGGGGGTACGGGAGGTGTGCAGGTGCCGCACCTGGGGTGGCCACTACTGCGGGCGGCAACCCATACAGCGGAGCCTCTGCGACTACGTCTTGTCCTTCCCACGCCACCCCCGCCACTTCCGTAGGGGGTAGTTCGAGACCTGGGCACGCAGTGGTCCTCGCTCTTTCCGGACTCTAGCACTTCACTGGGGTGTCCAGGACGCCACGGACCTGCATGTGGCCACGCGCTTCGTTGCTCTCTGCAACCTTCGTTTGTCCATCGTGCGAGCCCCTTGTCGCCCGGCCCCCCTCCGCTGTGTCGCGCGCTCCCCCTCCACTGGGACTCCCGCCTCGTTCGGGGTCGGTCGCGTGCTCCCGCGCTACTTGGTCGCCCGCCCCCTCCAAGGCTGGGCGCCGTTCCTCCTCTTTCGTCTCCCACCCCTTGGTAACGACCTGCTCCCTGTCGCTCGGACGCGCTCACATCCTTCGTGCTCCGCCCCGCTTGGGCGACATCCTTCCCGTACCCCTCCCCCTGGAACAACTCCCCGTGCAATGTCGGTCACGCATGAGTGGTGGAGCGGGCGTTTCCTGCCGGGGGAATGCGTCCGCGCGAGGCGCCGCAACGGAGGCTTCAAAGCGGGGTACATCCCTCGAGTGGAGACGCCGATGATGGCGAGCCGTAGGGGCACTCTGCGTGAGGGTTCTGTACTTGTCTGTGTTCGGGCGCGCGACCGGCGGTCAAGAGTGGTACGCGCGTTCAAGGTCAGTCGAGTGCGGGTCCAGAGAGCATCTCGGCTTGCACTGCGTATGCAGGTGACTTTTACCCGAGGGGTGTCATTGGAGGAGGAGTCCGACACGGAGCAGATTGTTGGGGCTCCGATGGCCATGGACATGCCCGAGAGCGGAGGCACGGACGCGGACGCCAGCGGCGGTGGCGGTGACAGCGGACTGAACATGCCAGCCTTTGATGCTCTGGCAGCTGTCGAAGCCACAGGCGATGCGCAGACGCGTCCTGATGACGACAAAGCTCCCGCTCATGGTTTTCAGCAGTAGTTGAAGAGCTCTTGCGGCGCTGGTGGCCACAACGGCTTCGGCCGTGCTTGTGTGTCGCCGTGTGTTGGTCTGATGAGATTGGTCGTATGCAGGGCTTAACTCATCTTCCTTCATGCCATGGCGTGTTGGTCTGTGGCGAGTGCGATATAATGTTTATACGTTTCTCGTTGCGAGCTCATCTCTTGTGCCTCTGGCTAGTACGCTATATGATTTTAGAAAGGCTTCGCAGTCTGACCTTCTTGTCTTCTGTCCATCAATCTTCTTCTGAGACCTCGCAGCGCTTGGACGTCGACGTTTATCACAGCCGTCCGGCTTCAGCGCACAGGGTGGGGCGTACGAGCCACACTGTTGCTCTCATTGCGCTCGTCCGGCGTGTAAAGAGTTGAAGCACATGTTATTTCCGGCGGTATGTGTACGGAGCAGCTGGTTGTGACGGAGGTGCGTGCGACACTCCGGTCTTCACCGGAGTGGGCCACTCCATCCTGGGATGGCAGCGCGAGAACCTGCAGAGTTCTGTTCGAATCGGCACGAACATACAGTGCCGAAGTGTCAACAACCGGGATTGTCTATCCACGCGATCGCACCAATTCGGCGTGAAGCACTTCATGCCGACACGGCACAGAATGTGGCAGTATTGTGACTGTCACGTATTACGGACCTGGCGATCGATGCTGTAAGGATTTGGGGTGAAAACCCCATATCTGGCCCAAGATGTCAAGGATTCAACCCGTGGCGCAGTGGTCCACGAGCGCCTGGTTAACATATGTTCCATGGCGTGGGTTCGATTCCGGGCATCCAACATCGATTTTTCCGGCGATTTCAAGGTGACTTCTGCTACACAGAGGACAGATGCGGGGTGTGCCGGGCGGCACCCTCCCCAGCACTTCTCCCTGCGGCAGGCGCACTCGTCTGGGGAGACCAGTGATAGCCCTGTGGCGCCTGCATCTTCCCCTCCGTCCTCCAGTCTTGTCCAACAGAAGGGCTACGCCATTCGGGTGGATATGCACAGAGATGGTAAGGAAGTGAGCGACACGGCGGCGCGCCCGCAGTGGGCGTCCGCCGGCGCGCAGGCCACGCTGCGCTGCGGGGAGAAAGCCTGTGGTAGCAGCTGCGCTGGAGTACAGTAAAGATGCTACATACGCAGAAGAGGTTCGGACAGTGGGTACCGATGGGCGCTGCTACGAGACCGCCGGGGCGGTCACAACGGGTGGCAGTGCGCCCGTGTTCTGGGTCCATACGGCAGGTATCCCGGCGGCGGCGGCGGCAGTGGCGGTCGTCAAACCTGTCGAGACCCGTTGGAGAGGTGTGGCTGAGGCGGTCGTTGGGGGGAAGCTCGTGAGAGGGCTCCGGGCACTCAAGAGGTAGGTCGCCTTTCTTGCGGCGTGAAGGAGTTGTGCGGCGCCCCGGCTCCGTCAGACTCTGCCACCCGCCCCGGGCGCTGTACGCAGCGACCGTTGACCAGAAGAACTCTCCGGGAGGATGAGTGGCATGCAAGGCACAATGCTTTTTTCGGCAACGACCACCAGAGTGCGATACGCGCTCATCATGAGCCCCCTTGACCATTCGGCAGGTCATGATGAGCTGCCTAATCTTCAAGAGAAGACCGTCACGAGCTCCGGACGGGCCTCGGTGGAGGCGACATGCGACCTCCCCGAGCACGCGCAGGTGCGCCACAGCACAGGCGAGTTCGCCAAAAAATGGATGCTGAGCAAGTGAACAGCAAGGGACTAGCGGCAGAGTGCACGCAACTTCGAGCGATCTGGTACGTTGCGTCGAACAACGCTCAAGGACCGTGACGAATGACAGACAGCGTCGGTGCTGGATTTCTGCGCGTGGCCCGGCTTTGCAGCTCGTTTCTGGAGCGTCGTTTCAGCTGCCACCCATGAAGCTAGCCTCGCCGGACACGCCACGGCGTTTACGGATCGACAGGCGGCCGTACCGTTCCGACACGTAGGCTATGTCTGAGTGCCTCAATTTGTCAGATATGAACGCATCTGATGCACACGAGCTTGTCTCAGCCACGCAGCCACCATCCGAAGCTTACTGCCATAGTGCTGTAAATAGTGCCGTCCGTTCCACAGTAGAGCCAGCGACCGGCGCGCCCCCCTCAGCCCAACAGACTCATACTGGCGCGAGATTGGCATGCGTGCGCCACTCCAGAGGCGAATGGATCTATGGCAGTCCGCCCCCCCCTCATCGCGCCCCTTCTTCCCGCGCCTGCATGCCCAAGGCGGCAATTCTGCTCTTCCATACGGGCGCCCAACCCACTGCCGCGTCAGGCGGACCCGCGGCACTGTGCCTCTTTGGGCGCCGAATTGGTGTGGACCCCTCTTGCCAAGCTCAGGGCATTTGAGGCTGTCCAGGGAAGCCGTCGGCATCCAGAGGGCGGCGGAGGCGCCAGCGGCACTGGGGGGTGTGCGCGGTGCAGCACGCTGGGACGGCTGCCGCGGCCGCGACCGCCTCCGCCGCCGCCTCCGCCACAACCACCGCCTCTGTCGCCGCCACTGCCTCCGCCGTCACCATGGGCACATCCTGCAGCATTTGGTTTTGACAAAGCATCACACTTGGAGGAACCTCCAGATGCACAGGGGTGGCAGGTGACACACGACAGAAAGGGGTGGGGAGAACATTGCGACGTTGTGAGAACGCCATACAAATGCTGTATTCGCGGCAGTCAGCCTGTGCCCTGAAGGGCGTGGAGAGCGACGCAGAAGGGGCAGGGAGACAGAACAGCATATGACCCAGGTATCAGCATCCATCAATTGTGGTCAGGAGTTTGGCTTCCGCCCGATTGTAGTCACGCTGGGCTCCTCTCGATCTTTCCGCGACCCCCGACTTTCTGCACACCCGCTCCACAGCGATCTTCTGCACACCTGCTTCACATCACAGTTCTTCACCATCGCCTGGCTCCCCCCTCCCGTCTCACTACTCCAACCTGTTGTAAGCGTGTCTCCCCTGTTCCCCTCCCCCATTCTCTGACGCTCAAGCATGTTCCGCCCAGCGCGGGCGGGCCTCGGGTGGGCTCCCCCACGGAGGCTTCCGGCATACACTTGCCTTTCTGCCCCGGTTGTCGCAGAGCTCATGACGCTGCCGAAGATGGTCGCGGCGAGCGGTGGATGGCCGCTGGACTGTGTTCCTGTCCACCACTGGACCCAGGCAGAGCTGGAAGTCCTCCTGCACGTTACGAACAAGGACGACTTGCTGGCGGCGGACGCTGCCGCATTCGGCACGTTTATAGCACCGTTCACTGTTCATGGTCGCGGGGTGTTTGCGGCGCGGCCTCTGCTTGAGACGGAGCGTATCCTGCCTTTCTTCGGACAGCTCATGTACAAGGACCTCGACGCGGCCGCGAGCTCCCCTAGCGCCGACAGCGTCATTTTTGGGCCCGGCAGTCTCCCTCGGGCGCTGCGCTGTACTGCAACTGTGTGCCAGAAGACGTCGTTGGAGCTCCGGATGGATCGCTGCTTCTGGTCGCAGCGGCGGGCGCGCTTTGACCACTACTTCGTTGCAGCGGAGCTCGCGACAAAGACGTCGTTTGCGACGCGGTCACCTAGCAGTCGCTCGTGTTGGGTTGTCCCCGCCACCTTCTGTGCTGCGGGACTTGTTAATGACCACCGCCCTCACTACCTGAGCAACGCTCGCTTCTACCAGACTCAAGACCCTGTGTCGGCGTCGTCGCAGCTAGTCGTTCCCGGCTTGTCGTACGTGTATGTGACGCAGACCATTGCCGCAGGTGAGGAGATCCTTGTGAACAATGGGGACGCTTACAAGCACCCTGCGCTTTGAGAGTCGTTTATAGTTTGTGCGGGGTGCTTTGTGTGTTTGAGGGAGTGAGCGTTGGAGTCGATTCGCGCCTTGGTGCGCCAGACGGCGCACAGTGCTACAAAAGTCTCTCCTTGGGAATCTCATCGTCCCTCCTCTACTGTCCGTCTCTCCCGTCCCAACCAGAAGCCCAAAGTCGTCAACGCAAAGTCGCCCCGCTTCGGTGCTTGTCGTCGGATGCGCAAGCAAGCAACTTGCGACCTAGATTCCGCCGCGCATACCCAACCCCGTCCACTGGAAGGGCGTGGCGGCTGCAAACAGCGGCATCGGAAGGTGTCCTTTCCACAGCTCCTTTGCGTTGGCCGCGGTTGTAGACAAAGGGAGAAGAGGGTCCCTGACCACATGCGGGCGTGCCGTCGGGCTCGCCCGCACCCGCCCCGACACCGGTGCACACAGACCGGTCGTCCACAAGCAAAGTTCCTCGTTTTGCTGGGACGCCCGAGGCTAGCCCACGAGGCCCGTCCTTATCTACCCTCTCGGAGGCGCCCGCCCAGAACGCAGTGGGCCTTGCGCATCCCCGGGCGTGCTGCCCGGTGGTCCTGCCCCAGGGCCAGCCGCCGGTCGCCTTGCCGCCTCGGCCTGTTTGCGGACGGCGTTGCCGCTCGGGCGTGTTGCCCGTGCAGCCGTCCTCTCCCAGCGGGACCGCCTGCCTGTCGCGGTCACGTCTCACGTGATTTGCAAACGCGAGTTCTCAGGGATAAAAAATTAGGATCTCGTGAGGTAAGTCACAGTCAGCGGCATGACATGCCCTGTAGTTGCTGTGTAACTCATCCTGGTCATCGCTCTGACGCCCGTCTGAAGCGCTGGCGGCCGGCAGTCGCACCGGTCGCCCTTCAGCGAGTGCTGCCGTAGTGTTCCTTCTGCGGGTTGGTCAGCCCCCAGGTACACTTCTGACGCTTCTCATACTGCTGCTGAAGGCAGTTCGGCAGGAAGCCCCTCGT
This sequence comes from Pyropia yezoensis, assembly GCA_009829735.1. Lineage (NCBI taxonomy): Eukaryota > Rhodophyta > Bangiophyceae > Bangiales > Bangiaceae > Pyropia > Pyropia yezoensis. Next base: position 962,005 of record CM020620.1, on the reverse strand, counting down.
GCGACCTGGCCCTGAGAGGGTGGCGGGCTGTCTCCCAATGGGCTTGGGAAGAATGTAACGTGACGTCCGATCTGCAGGCTGTGACTGTGGCGGTCTGAAAGTGAGCGGGAGAACGGAAAAAGCGACGCGTAAGGCAAGATTGATGAGGCGACAATCTGGTGTTGCGCCGTTGTGCGCGAGAGGCATGTAGGGATGCACCTCTATTGTTGTAGGTGTCTATGGGTATAGGCATAGCGCGGCTGTGTCCCCCCCGCCTAGACCTGGGGGTGGAGTACCCCCGACGTCGCCAAGCTGTCCGTCAACAGTCGAGCAGTGGCGGCCATACCGTGCGTCGGACGTCCTTCGCGAATGCACGTGGGGGGGTGCGTAACGGAAATGCTGTAGCCCATCTTGTGGCTGAAGCAAAGACAGTGAGTCAGCTCCCCCCCCGGACCAGCGGGGGTGGGGGGTGGCAGGGAATGGTCATGAGTGCCGCCGGGATGGGGGCAGTGACAGTGCCCCACGCGCGCCCTACGACGCCGGTGATCTTGCGTGCAATCGAACCCGATCGGCCGGTGTCATGCGTGGCAGAGGCGTAGGCGTTCTGGAAGACGTTGTTGTGACTGTGGGGGACGCGCTGGGAACTATCCTCACACCTCTCGTCGAGAGCTCTTCTGCTGCAACAGTATGTATTCTGCGGTAGCGGCACAGGCCGGGTTTAAATGGTCCTTAGCTCTGGCCACTATCATCGGCCTCACCTACGCGCTACCCAGTCAAAGCTTCTTCTCGAGGCCAAGCGACTGACCTGCAGGGATGCCTTCCCGGCATTTGCAGCCCGTCACCTCGCAGCGGTCCACCATGGCCTTGTGGTAGTATGACTCTACCGCCTGGTGCTGGATCTCCAGCGGCACGAGCGCCTGGTTGGCCGCGCGGGCAACAACGCTTTTAGTCATGGCTCCCCGCTTCTGTGACACGCGAATATTGTTGTACGCCGCCATGTATCTTGAGCGCACAATGAAATGGTGCTGTGACATGTAGGTCAGGGATGACTTGGACTTCTTCTTGATGTAGTGTTGCCGCTCGGCGCTTGACGTGTCATGTCCCCGCGAAATCTCGGGATACTCGTCGGCCTCAAAAACAGGTGAGCACACGTGCCCGCATTGATGGAATCGGTCGATGAAGAAAGAAACCTCCTCTTCAGTCAGGAGCCAGGGTACGCAGCGAAGCGCGTTACGCTGTGTTTGGCAGGCAGTGTTGCACTACACCACTCGCGGCATCCGCACAAAGCGCTGAGCAAGCGCTGCGACCAGGTGGGCCGGACTCTCCGTCTCCCTTAGCAGCTCAAACCCGATGATGTAGCCACATCCACACATAAACGTTAACACCCCCGGTCCGCGAATGAGCGACTTGGGGTACCCGTGCCGGCAGATATCAGCGTCCCATGTGCACTGCTGTCCGGTAAGCAGCCTGTTGTTCGGGCGACGACGGCGGCGACGCTGTACGGGCCGAGGAGTCCGGCGGCGTCGTCGTGCAGCTCTCCGTCGGTCTCGCACTGCTGTCGCATCCTCAGGGTAAGGTCTTACCAGCTTCCGGCCTGGCCACGCTTGACCCGTCCGCTCTTCCTCGGCTTGCTCCAGAATGCGAGCTTGGACTGCTGCGTGGCCAACAATGTGGGTCACAGCTGGCTCCACGCCTTGGGCCGCTGCCCACTCTTGATACTGCTCCGCCGATGTGTCCTGCCACATAGCGCGATACTCCTTTGCGGCTTCTGACGCCTTGGCCTCCCACAGGTCCGTCGCAGCAGGGCCCCGGGAAGCAGCAAAGAGAATGAGCTCTCCAACGGCGTGCGCCAACAGCGGATCCTCGTCCATGCGCCTCTTGACCAGCAGAAGAAAGTGCCAAACGAAGACGACATTGCGGACACCCTGCGCCAGGCCCAGCCACTCTGAGCTCGGAACACCATTGGCCAACGCATGTCCTAGAAGCCGCACATCCACGAGGTCACAGTCGCCGAAGACGTTGAGGGCTGGCTCTGCCAGCATGGCCGAGAAGAACAGGCGCACTTTTCTCCATCGGTCTGCCGTGACGTCAGGGTTTTCGGAAGGAGGAAAGAAGTTCGACGGCAAGCACTGAAAGCGCGCGGGTCGAGCAGCGGGTGCTGCGGCTCGCTCTTCTGCACCAGGCGTAGAGTGCCCCGATGAGCCGGGTCCCGACGAGCTCATCCTGGTGACAAGCAAAACTCGCCAAAGTCGTTGGAAGTTTGTCGTCGAAAGAGGAGGAAAATCACGACAAGCGCTAATCGGCTCGAGGTGCGCCGGGTGACAAGGGTGGACACTGCTTGCACAGGAGCGTGAGTGACGTGTTGCCGACACGACACCAAGGCGCGAGAGGCGGTGCCATACCAAGTGGCGTAGAGTGTTGATTTCGTGCCGAATTATCCTGTTAACGTGTTTTCGGCACAACACTGGTCGTTCTAAAGAAGCCGGTTCGGCACAACGTATTACGCCGAACTGGCACGAAGCAGAGCATTGGCACTACTTTCTCACCAGTGAGTCTTCACGTCACCGCTACTCGTAGAGAACAACCTCTGCCGTCCGACAGCGCCCGACCTGTTGCCTCCCGACCTGTTGCCTCGGAAGTGTTACTTGACCACCTCAGCGACGGTGGCCGTCTTGACGTGCACACGTTAACAAAAGGACGACCTTCAGAAAATCACTTAAGAAAGAGGCCTAAGAACGTCTCAAAAAGAAAAGCAAACAAGGAGCCACTTCGCGCTATTTCTTCGTACGGCGGGTCTTCATTGGAGAGGAAGGCTCTCCCTCAGAGGCACACTCGGCGTCCTTTTGCCGCTTACGGGTTCTCCCTGCGACGGAGGTGCTGACCTCACCGCCGACAGGTGCGGAGGCAGATGTCAAGCCCCGTCCAGTGCCCTTGGGCGGTGCAGTCTGCGTCTTTGTGGGCGCCGACCTCTTTGCAGGCCGAGGGGAGCGCGGGGATTGAGGTCGATCAGCAACGGAGGACGCACTGCCAGTCTTCCCTGACCGGGTCTCCATGGCGCTGTCAGGAAGTTTCGCGTCAAAGTGCACGGAGCGAGCCCCGGATGTCGTATGCTTGCCCACGCCCGGCTGTTGCGACGTTCCACTGCGCAGGGTACGGGCAGTCTCAGGGGCCGCAAGAGCACCGGGAAGCTGTTGTCCTTGAGTGCGTTGACGATCGCCGCCGTCTGTGTCGCCTCTGTCAACGGAAGCATCACTTCCCGCCGTTCTCTCGGCGTCCTTCAAGCCAGCAGAAGATACAGTCGGCATATCCGTGTCAGTGCCACATGTCGTCTCGACGACAGCGTGCCTCGCTGGGGCGGCAACTGCAACCAAAAACGAGTCCTCCAATGTTGTCGAAGACGCTGCAGTGCGCCCTCTGCGCAAAGTAGGCGGTGACATAAGCACGGCCTTGAGGCCTGCTTGCGCGCCCGCAGGTTCCTCCCTGGCCTTCACAGCCTTCTTGACAGTGATAACCGTATTCTTGCCCGCCAGCGTATGCGAGGGTGCTTCCGCCCCCCCAGAATTACCCCCCAGCGCGTCCTGAGCGCCTGCCTCCCCGCCAGAGTGTGCAGCCACGCCAGGTGCCGTCCGCGCTTCAGCTGCGTCCGCTACCCGGGCCAGCGTACGTAGCCCACGAGCCGCTTCGAGAGCCACCGTACTCTCTCCTGCAGGCTCTGCCGACTCTTCAACGGACGATTTTGATGGTGGAGCGGTAGCTGCCTGAATTCCGGCCGTTGCCAACTGCCTTCAGTCGTTCTTCGGGACGTTCGCGGAAAAGGAAATGTTGGCCACCGGTGCAACTAGTTGAGCCGGACGAGCTGCAGGGCCTTGTCGGGATGCTGACGCCAACCGGGACGTGGGGGCCTGCTGGGGCGATGCAGCTTGCTGCGAAGACCGTGCAGCCGCCGTCCCGGTGACATCTGTTGTCGGAATCGTTTCGGCCGCCATATTCTCCAGAGGCGCCGGTGGCCGCCGTCCGAGTCCTCGCGTGTGCCACAGAGCCATCGGGAGCCTTAGCGGCCGCTGTCGCCGATAGAGCGTTCACGACCGGCGCGGCCGCCGCTGGTGCCGCTGTCGCCACCGCCGGCGCGGCAGTCCGGGCAAGAGGACTCGCGACTATCGCTTCGGTTCCAGACCTCGTGGGGGGTGTGGGAGCAAGGACGACCGCCGCATCTGAAGAGGTGCTCAACGCTGGAGTTGCGGACCGAGGTGAGGAAGCCGCGGCCTTCTGTCCAGCGGCTGTCGCCATCTCGATTGACGCGGGAGGCTGGGCAGGCTCCTTCTCAGATGTCGCCACCGCTGCCTTGAATCCTTCCACCGAGGAGGCTGCAGCTGCCAGTCCAGTGGCCTCGGCGGACGAAGCCGCTCCTGAAGGAGGCTTGCCCGCAGTCGATGGAGCCTCGGGCCCCTGATCAGCGGCTGCGTGTGAGGCCGAAGCGGGCGCGGTTGGCAACACCCTAAGCGATGGGTGGACGACGGCTTGCGGAGGATGCCATGCTGGTCGCCCAGGCGGCTTTCGCAGCGGCGGTATGCGCTTTCGTCCTGTTGCAGTACTCTTTCCACTGGTCGGCCGGGCACCACCAGGCTGTTCAGCTGCTTGAGATGACGTTCTCGCACGAGGGGGCGCCTTCGAAGGGCCCCTGGCCGCAAATTTCGCCCTCGCGAGCCGGGAGGATTTAGCCGGCTGCTTGCCCTTCTTGACCGTCTTCGTCGGAGAGAGCACTTTGAACTCAAGTTGAAGCACACCCGCCGCTGCTCGTTTTGCAGCTGCAACAGCCGTGGCAGACTGCCGCGCGTCTTCTTTCGCCGAGGTATTTGCCCCAGCCGCAGCATCACCGTCACTCAACGGTGCAGAGCGCGAGGATGAGCCGACTTGTGCCCCTGCCCCGGATGACTGGGGAGAGCCCTTTCCACGGGGTCCTTTCGCAGCCTTGACTGAGCGCACCGCAACTGCCTTCTCTCTCTTCTCTCGTTCTTGCTTGCGGCGCTTGGCCGCAGCAGCTGCCAAAGCAGTGCGTGCTGTCGAAGATGCGAATTTCGACGCCTTTTTCGTCGTCGCGCTCCTTTAGTAGCCGGTCGTCGGGACAACCGCCGCGGCCACCGAGCCACGCGTGGACGGATTCTCCTAAATGGCTACTGAGTCACCCGCCGAGTCACGAGCCATCTCACCTGCCGCCTCTCCCGCCACGTCCCCCGCCGACTCCATTGCCGCCTCGTCCGTCGGCTCGACCGCCAGCAATTCCGCCGGCCCTTCCGACCGCACGCCAGAGCGCTCACCAAGCGGCGTGTCCTCCGTCGCCACCGCCGCCGCAGCCGCCTCCGCGCCCGCAGCCGACGCACCCGCCGTGCCGCCCGCCAATGTGCCAGCAATTGCGCCTTCATCGCGTGCTTTCTCGCCATAGCCAGATATAGCAGCCACGAGAGGCACTCGCGAGGACCCGGACTTGAGCAGCAGGGCACGATCCAGACCATCCAAAAAACTGCTCACGTTATCTAGCGCACGCGGCTCCTTGGTCATTTGCAAAAGAAGGTCGCCAACCCGCTCCGCGACCGACGTTGCACGCGCTCGTGATGCCTGGAAAGTGGGAACCACCACAGATTGCTCACCCGTCAATGGGCGATGCTTGCCGTCTGCGAGAGCAGCAAGCTCATTCGGGACGACCACTTGAAGTGGCCATACATTGCGGGAGTCCGGATGCCGAGGCCACCACGGTAGCGATAGGCGCGCTCGCCTTGTTGACAGGTCTTGAGCGATCTCTTTCGACACCACAGTTAACGCAGCCCGCAAGTGCGTAAGGGGACACTTTGAATTCTCGAACAGCGCTTGCGCTTTGATGTTTCAGGCGAGGGAGAGACAGCTTCAGGTGGGTGCTCGCTAACAGGACAGACGAGCACAATCCGCGTGCCTACCTTGCTAGCCTGGCGCCGGGGAGCCTTACTGCCAACAGAAGCACGACTCAAATACGGCGCGGGCACCGACGGCGATGAGGAAGATGAGGAGCTGCCTGCAGCGGCCGCGGCAGCAGCGGCAGCAGCAGCAGCAGCACCACCAGCAGCTTCACCAGCACTGGCAGGCGCTGATGCAGCCCCCTTGTCTCCGTCCTTGATTGACGAAGCTCCCTTCTTAGCCGACAAAAATGCCGCCGATGTCGCGTTTGCCGCCGCCGGTGCACCCGTGGCCGTAGGGGCCGCCTTCGCACCAGCGATTGCTGCAGCTGCAGCTGCGTCGGCAGGTTGTACATCTGTTGCTCCAGCGCCGCCCTTCCTCGACGCCTTCGCAGCGGCTGCGACAGCTTCTGCTGCATCGTCCGTGGGAGGGTGAGCCGCTGCCGCCTCATCGTCAGCGGCGAGCGCCGCCGCCCCAGGCCCCAATGGCTTTTCAGCACCCGCTGCCTTGTCACCTGCCGACGCCCCCCCCCCCCGGTGAGAGGCTTTGTCACCGGGGCGTCCAACTCCGGCAGAACTTCGAGGCGGTCAGTCTCTCCCTTTTCCCGCATTCGCACGGGAGAGCAAGGCGTGCGAAGTCCCCACCATGCTCGGGCCGCTCTTGACGAACCGATACACCATGCTCCGCACGCGGCGGGCAGGGCTCTGGAGAACGCCGGCATCTTCCCACACAGGAAGCCAAAACACGTTGCCGGCCTTGTCGTACCCCGAGAGATGCACATGCCACGTGAGCGACTTGCTCGAATGGGCGAGCACCTCGAGGTTCTCCATCAGCTCTTCCAGCTCCGGCGACGGCAAGTCGGATGCGCGTTCCGCCCCGACGGACGACAGGAGGGAGCGCCGCACGCTCTGCGCGGACGCACGCGCCGATGGACGCACCATCGTCAAGATTGCGAACGCGTTCGAAGTCGGGAGGGGGAGGGAGCCCAGGGTTGACGCACCGGCAGAAAACGTGGTTCGGGTCGCGCACGGCAGAGATGCGCCTGGCTTGCCGAAGAGGTCCGCTGCTCCGGGGCACTCGGGGCAAGAAACAAGCCGAAGCACGTCGATTGTCGGCCGGCAAGCGGCCGACGCCTCAGCCTGCCACCGCACGCAGGCAGGAGGGGGGGAGCCTAGCGTTCACGCACCGGCACATAAAAAATCGGTCCGGGTTTCGCGCGGTCTGGGGCCCTCGGCGCAAGAAACGCGCCGAAGCACGTCGATGAACGGCCGGCATACGGCCCACGCGCCATTCTGCCACCGCGCGCAGGCAAGCTGCAGGGCAGCCACCAGCCGAGGCATCTGGTCGAAATTGTGTGCCGACACGTGTTTCGTGCCGACACAAACGTTTCCGTTTCGTGCCGACGCAGTCAAACCACTACTCACGACGTTGAATTCGAGACCTTTTGAATGAGCCACAGACGCGGGTTCCTCTGGGAACTAGTCGTGCCGAATGGCGCGTCCAGCGAAGGCTCGAGCGCGCTGCCGTCCCCTGAGCACCTCGCCCACGGCATCCTCGCCCGCTGCCACCCTGAGACAACGGCACCTGCTCACTTTGAAATGGTCCCTGCCCCACATTCTCCTACAAGCGGATTTTATGGCGGTTGCCTCTAGGTCGGCACGCTACCACATACAAGGCAGGCGGCAAAATGCCGACAGCATGCACAGCATACATAGCGGTGTTGCCGGGGCGGCACAAGTATACAGGCCCCTGCTTGAGACAAGGCAAAAAGCACTGGAGATGTGCGCTGAAGTAAAGCAAAAGCGCAACGATGGCGCCTCGATGGAGGCACTTTTACTGGCTACACGAAAAACGCTCGTTGTCGTTGAGGTACTCCTACACGGTCCTTGTGACATGCACAGGGCATGTCGCATGGTTCGACAGCCACAATTCAATCTCCTCCCTGTGAAAAGCGCACCAACATGGGAGGCGGAGCAGCTCCTTCGCCCCTCCCAAAGAGTCAAAGCATATAGCACAACAAGCTACTCCATCCGCCAAGTCCCCCGTGCTCAAGAAAAAACGATGCAGCTGAAGCATCACGCTCGGAGGCACCCCGTCACGGTTGGCGTCCAGACCACCAGCAGACGCGGGGGCCGCCCACGCGGAGTCTAGCGCCGTGTCCTCGTAAGTGTATTCAATACGCAGGCGAGTAGAGGATGGTGGAGCAGGAGCGACGGGCCCGCCTGAGCCCGCCCGCCGAGACGACCGCCAGCTATCCATCGCGTCCAAGACGGCAGTGACAGACGGTAAAATGGGGCCCACATCTGAAGTGACAGAGGCAGCGACAAGATCCCTCGCCCAGGGCGGCACAACTGCGTCAACACACACGTACCGCGTGCGACGCTGGGCTGCCACTCCGCCCTCGTCGGACCCCGAAGGATTGGCATTCGCTGGGTCCCCCATGTCACTGGGCGTCCCCACCGTGTCCGCCAAGCCGGCGGCAGGCGTCTCGGCTGTTGTCCGCAGCACAGCCCGCCGTGTGGTCGACGACGCACGTCCCGAGGCCCGGGTGGCACGCGATGACACAGGGGCCCCCCCAGCAGCGACTGCCGTATCGTGGGCAGACGACGCGGCGGCCATCTGATCGCTCTCCCGACGGCGCAGCCGGTGAGAGCGTCGGGCGGGTCGGACGAGTCCGGACGTCCCCCGGACGCTGTCAGGCCGGCTACGTCTCGTCCGTCGGTGGGGAGGCATTCTCAAGCGCCCGCGGGGTTCGTGAAGGGAGAAGATGAAGACGGAGTGAGAGGGATGGGGGAGTTGGAGGGGACAGCCGCGCGAGCGCCACAGCGGTGAGAGTGCAACGGTGAGGACGTGCCGCGAAGGTGGAGGTAACTGGTCGGCGGACCGTCCGTGTGCGCAGATTGCCTACAGCACTGCAGAGGAAAAAGCGTGCGGGCTTCATGTGAACAGGTGTGTCAACAAATGAACCGGTCCTGAGTGACCGGTGGGTGGGGGTCTACTGCCTGGCTAGCTTGTTGCCTGCAGCCGTTGACCGTGGTGTTGCGAGAGCGGCCCGAAGATGACTCACGAGCTCCAGGGAAACGTACGGGCGGAACACCACAACAGAGTGGGGCCGTGTTCGAGTCCCGCACGAGGCAGATCCGTGCGCAAATCGGCCGAGGTCCTTGCGAGCAAATCAGATGCTGCCCGCCACGGCCTGCTGGTCTTGGCAGCGGCGTGCCGTACATCGTCACGATGTAGTATCGCGCCGAAATAGCATGTTCAGCCCACGTCGTCGGCAGTGTCGTCACTATGCGGTATCGCGCAACCAGGATTCTAACGAAATGTCGACCAAACAGACTACGCACATCTGTTCCAATCAACAAGCACGACAAATGCGAGTGAAACTGAATTTGAATTTCAGCGCACATTAACTTTGCTGTTCTCATATCTTCTTTCTCCACTGTCCACCACGACCGATAATGGTGGGTGGTGCTGGTGGACATGCTCCGTGCATGTGCTCACTTCGGCACCATTGTGCCCAAACCCAGTCGGCAGCATCGTGCAGACCTCGTGCTTCGTGCCGACAAGCGTCAGGGATACCGCGGAGGATGGCCCTGCAGTGGCTACCCCCCAGCTCGCCGGACGGACGTGCAGGCGAATGCATATTTGGCCGACGCGAACCCGTTCCAACCGTACTGAGACACCACCCCCTTTCCCTCTTGCACGTCCGGCCCCTGCCGACCGCTCCAGGTCCCGCTGCAGCCACCCTTACACTAGACAGTCCTCGAGCCTCACTCTCTGCTTGCCATTGCGGTCGCCATTGCATACACCGTGGCTCGCTTCTGGCCAGCTAAAATGACGTGCCCCTCCTTCTCGCCCACACCTGGCCCGCCCCGTCCGGCCGCCCCCTTCCGCAAGAAAAAACCGAGTCGCCCCAGCTCCCCCTGTCCGCACACAGATCAACCCCGATATTGCGTACCGCACGGAGAACATGCACATGATGCACGCACTGTAAAGCAAGCATTGAGCACGGAGGCGGTTCCATGGATTCGCACGCCCGGCGAGCCACGTGCGCCACGTGCACGCAACGCCCCGCCACGTGCCTCACGTGCACGCCATGCCCCCGGTAATGCGGCAATAAGGACGCCACGTGCCCCACGTGGCTGGCGACGTGATCGACGCCGGGGCGGCCCGAAATCAGCTGTCCAGACTTAAGGAATCTCTCGCTTCCTATTGGTTGAGCCATGACTGCGTGTGCTGGAATTGTCGGCACGGACCTATCGTGCCGACCTAGCGTGCCGAAGGGCCTCTATGGCCTGGATTGGCCGCCATTCCAGGCCGTATGGGCACTTCGTCGTTTCGTGCCGGCGAATGGTCACTTTTCCTGGACCCGACGGGGAAGACCGCCGGCCAACATGCTACTTTGGAGGCGTAGGCGCAGGCGCCTGACGTGGGCGACGTCTCATGGTGGCCTCCCGAGCGCGCCCGATCCCCCCCCCCCCTGCCTGCGTGCAGATCCAGCCATGGGCGCCCCAGTGGTGAAAAACGTTCCCTGGCGTGCTACGGAGGAAGAGACGTTGGCGGACTCTTATTGTGCGTCCCGTACCAAGTGGACGTGCACGGGTCGTGCAGTGTGGGTTTGATTGGTCCGGTGGCCGACATTTGCCATGATCACGACACGAGCACGTCCACTTTTTACGGGACGCTCTATAGAGCAAACCACCGGAGGACTCCCCAACGCTAGTGGAGATGTGAGATGTAAGCGCTCTGATTGGTTCTCCAATGCGGGCACCGCGCGAGTGACGTGGACTTGTGGGCCGGCACTCAGATCACCGCGGATTCGTCTCGAAAAGACGACGTTGGTCGGTGAGTGCCGGGCCGGCGGCGGCTGGTTCTCTTGCCAGGAGGGAGCGGCGTCAGACGAGACTTTTGACCTGGCGACCGCCGATGCCGCGATTTGGCACCAAGTTTGGAGCTAAAAGGCATTAAGTCAGCCTTCATTAGCCTCGTGAATGCTAGCAGGGCTTACAACAAGTGTTAAGTGGGAGCGATCGCCGCTTTTAGTGCTCTTAAATGACTATTAGAGAATAGTGCGACAAATCTCAGTAGGCACCTGATTGGCTGCAATCTTGGCTGCCGCTTGCGACCGATATTGTGCATCTCCCAAAAAGTAGCTCATGTATGTTGTCATGCGTGACATGCAATGCAACATGTGTCGTGCACGACCGCGGCATGTCACAAATGTGACTAATCGAGAAATGTACTGTACTCGTTCAGAAGTGTAGGCAGGTGGGCGATCGACATGAAGCTTCGTACGAAAATGCGGCCGTCGCCCTATGTGAAAAACCAGACCACCCACCGATGGTCATGATCGAACACGTCCGCCACTCCCCCTGTCGGCGTCGTCGCCGACCCCGTCGTCGATGCCGCCCTCGTCGGCGTCGCCCCCCCCGCCTTCGATGCCGCCCCCGTCGGCGACGCCGCCCCCATCGGCGACGCCGCCCCCGTCGGCGACGCCGCCCCCATCGGCGACGCCGCCCCCGTCGGCGTGGCCGCCCCCGTTGTCGTCCGCGCCGTCGTCGTCGCCCACCCCGCTGCCGTCGTCGCCCATCTGTCGTCATCGGCGATCCCCCCATCGTCGACATCGCCGCCCCCGTCGTCGTCCCCGTCGTCGATGTCACCCCCCCGCCAACCTTACTCGCCTCACGCCCTCGTCTTTCTCCCCCCCTGCATTGGTCGTTGTTTCCACTCGTTTTGTACAGCCTGCCTTTCTTGCTTCCCAGTCCCCATGTTGGTGTACCTCTTTGCATATCTTTTTCTGCTTTTTGTATACGCTCAGGTCTTCGACTACCCTTCTGTGTACCCTTAGCCTCGCTCCATCCTCTTACATGCCCTGCATCCTCCTTGTGATCTTTCTTGCCTAGTTGTTAGAGACCTCTGCGATGTTCATCCCCTCGATTTTGGCCACGCCCCCAAGCCTCCCTTATTGAAGTCCGCTCGTTTTTCCAAACCGTCGCTTCCCTGGGGCGCTCAACCACCATGCCGAAGGTGCCTTGCCTTCGACAGAGTTGAAGTCGGGCGGCCCCGCTTCGACTGAGATGAAGTACGCGACGAAGAACAGCTGTTGGGCCACTCTGTCGTCGGCTTTTTGCGACAAAACTTAGGGCTTGGAGATCTTCGCTCATTCTTACACCGGCGTACAGCCAATCAAGAGGAGTCATTGAACAATGTTTTCATTGTACGTATGTACAATAATGCACTTGTCGAATTTCCAAGAAAATAAAGAGTGAGTTCTTCACTCGCTCATGCACTCAAGCTTGGGCGTCGTCGTGCAAGGCCTCAAGGGCCACCGGCGTCCCATGGCCTTCACGGTACTTCACGGGCTGCCACAGTCAGCCTTGAGGCGCAACAGCATCGGGCCGCGCGATCTCAGGCGCTTCTGATTTCCAGCCGGTCTCCTGGCACAGATCTCTGCACCTGCTGGCCTCGCATGGGGCACCGATGCGCTTCCGGGAGCGCAGCACCAGCTCACTTGCGGGTGCACGACTGCAACAGGACCTATGGCACCCTGAGCCTGCAGGCAGAGCAATTCTTTGTGCCTGGTGGACTCGTGGGGGGCTCAGAGCCACACAAAGCCGGCGCAGAGCGACACAAAGCCAACCGGTGTGCCTCTGCACGGCTTCTGCTTCTGCATAACCCTTTGGCCTCGGACAGGTCACGACTGCGGCATGCTGCCCCCTGCATGCTGTGAGACACCTCCCGCAGGCCCCTAAGCTGGGGTCTGTTCTGTCTGTGTTCTGCAATGTTCCGCCGTTCCTGTATGTGGGCTAGACTTTTACAGGTGAAGATCTTCCGATGAAGATTGAACAGCCAATGAGACGCATCCCTTGCACATGACTGCTCAAGAATTGCCTCTGAAATTGCATCTCTCCTTCACGTTCCAGGCATGCCATGCACACGAATTGCACCTTCACGACTGCTGCATGTCTACTTTTTGGGGGATACACAATACGCTCCCAAAAGCATATCGGGACACGGAGGACCCATCGGTTGCGCGCGATTGATTCACGACCAGGCACGTCACACCTCGGCCGAGAATGCTTCCGTGGAGCCGCGTCCAGCGGGCCAGAACGGGGCACGCCCGGCAGCGGGGGTTCTTCCTGTGCCGTGGTGCACTCTGTTCCAGACGCAAACAGGCGAGACACCGAATGTGAGATGCGTCGTGGACAGCGAGCAGCATGCGCCACACGGTTGGTGGGGAGTGGGAGAAGAATACCACCTGGCAAGTTGGCTGCTGTGGGCTGCCGTGCCACGCGCAACGTAATCCTACCCTGTGCGGAAGGCGTCGAGCACGCACACCTCCCCGCTCTGTTTGTGGCCAGCCTAGAGGGGGGCACAGAGGCCTCCGCAGTCCTGACCGCTCCCAGATTGTCTATACGGGTGTGTGTGGCTGACATTTCTGGAGACCGAGAGGGGGTCGAATAGCGACAGCGGGGCGCTCGTCTACCTGCGTGGGTGCGCTGTTTGCCGGACTTGCCCGAGGCAGCGGGGGTTGGGGTCAGGAACGAGTCAGTAGGCCGTGCACGGCAGCTTGTGATCAGCAATTTGATCGAGGGAGTACCCTCTGGAGCAAGCACCACGTGAATCACGTGATTCACGCGCACAGGCTGCGGCGCTCTGGAGGATCGGATGCCACATGGGAGCGCTGTGCAGATCACCATCCCAGCCAATCAGCAGGCATTTCTCCCTCGGTAGTGGGTGCCCTCGGGGGGAGATATAGGCCTCCACAAAGAGGGTGCTCCCCAAAGACTTTTCGATGGCCACAGCACCCCCCCCGACCGTGCTTGCCTTGCGCGGTAGCGGGACGCGATTTCTGGAACTGGCCCTTCGCACCCCACCATGTTGCGTGCGCAGGCAGCCACCACCGCCACTGCTGGTGGGTTGGTGCGTCCTGGGAACGGCCGCGTGCGCTTCTGGCCTGGAGCTATCGTCGGCGGCTACGGCGCCTCCAGCGGCGGACCGCTGATACAGGCGCCCTGAGCCATAAACCACCTACCCCGTCAGGTGTGGGGGCCCAACATCGCCGCGACGCCGCGTCCGGGTAGCCACCGTCTCACTCATGCAGTCTTCCAACGTGGCCTCGCGTGTGGCCAGAGTTGGGAACTTTGCACACGCTGGTGGTAGAGAGGACCTGGGAAGCCCACATAGCTCCGCGAAGATTGATGCGAATAGCGAGGCGTGTTGTTCTACTCATATTTCAAGACGAAGGGGTGGCAGAGGGGCGGCACCCCGGACTGCTGCCCTCGGAGCAGACGTCCACTGCGTCGCGGGTGGTGCGGGAGATTCTTTTGTGCAGCCTTCCGATACCCAGTGAGGGGGGGGGGGGCAAAGTGGGAGGATTGCTTGAGGCCAGCGGCTGCTGTAGCAATATGGATGACCGTATTGTGACCCTAATTCAGGGGGACTACTTCTAACCCTTAACTTTCAATTTGGGAGTCCGCATTGGTCACGGTATCTATAAGTTACGCGTGACCAGAGGGACTTGCATCTTGGGGTGGAGGGTAGTTAGTGGTGTCTCCGAGGGTTTATAACGAGGGGGCCGGCAGCGAATCCACCGCCGGCCATGGTAGAACAACAAACCCCTCCCATTTGAGCTCCCATCTTGGTCCCGTGGCTTGCGCTCCAACGACAGCAACCTTGGCCTCCTGGTGAAGTTGGTGCCGATCCCCCTTGGTGAGTGTTCCCTGAGAGTGGACGTGCAGCGGATAAATATTGTGCTACATTGGTGGAGCAGCAGGGGACGGGATTCCGTCACCCTTGTGGTGCCGCCGTCTTCGGCCCTGGCACACGGATAGGGATCCGGTCCTTTTATTGTACTCGTGGTGTTGCGATCTGGTTGATTGTGTTGAGTGGTTATGTTTGAATGCGATCTACCGTTACGCTCCCCCAACCTACCCCTTCGCTCTCTTATTCGTGGTGACCGCTACGTCGGTTGACTGAGTGTGACTATGTCTACCCAAGAGGCGGGGAACGTTCAAGATGACGGATCGGCGTCGACGCCGACCTCGGAGCTGAACCCGGGAACCGGGATCGGTAACCCGATCGACAACTTTGAGACGCAGATGCTCTCCGGTGCCGGATCGACGTTTGGTACGGCGCGGACGGCCGGGGGCGGCGGACCGCCTCAACAGTCTTCTGTCGACTTCAATCCGCCGCCACCTTCACCAGGGGACTCCCTGATGGCATCATTGGCTCGCATCAAGGCCCGGTCCACCGTACTGGACGCCCGTCAGGAGCTTACGGAGAACGCAATGGCTGTGGTGATGTCAACACGCCACACGACGGTGCCCCGTCGTTTTCCCACCACACCGGTAGGGTTCGAACCGGCCGAACCTCTTTCGGAGTCCACCAGGGTCGACCCCGGTGTTGCTTCTCCTGGACAACCCCCGGATGCGGCGGGTTATGGATCCGACTCGTCAGCCGATTTGGAACGTAGCCACACGGAGCGCTACGCTCGGTGCACCCAGAGCGGACTCCGCGGGCATGGTCCGGCGGATACTTTCGCTGGAACAGAGTCGGTTATGGGAGGGGGCGGTACCCTATCGCATTACCCCCTCGACGACGGAAGCCAAGCAACTCGGGTACCCGAGTCGCCGACGCCGGAAGTTCCAGCGTCACTGGTGCAAGCTATGACCGCGCAGGTTACTGCGAGCCTACTGAAGCGGATGGATTCCGATGAGTTTACTCATCAACGGGCCAAGCGACTGGTTATCCAGGATGCCGACGCGGAGATCGTCAACGAAGTCTTCCGGTCGGTACTGACTCTTGAACGTTATCGTTTGGAAGACTGATCCACTACCGTATCGGAATCGATGCGTACTACCTCGCATCGAGCGATCCGCTCTATGCAATCCCTTATGAAGGATGTCCCTATGTTCGGGGGCCCGAACGGACGTCCGTTGGCAGTCGTTGGCTTCCTGATTAGCTACAAGGCAGCCGCAGACAAGGCACTCATTAACGAGGGGCTAGCTCTGTAGATCCTCCCGTTTTTTGTTGATGAACGCGTACAAGGCGTCCTACGCAAGGCTTCCCCGATGCCGGTAATAAGGGTCGCAGCCACCCCCATGGATTACCGTGGTACTCTGAAGGAGCTGCTGAGCAGCTACCTCAGTAAGGGCAAGTGCGAAGACCACTACCGGGCCCTTCGCACTGCCACCGCCCAGTCCTGGGAGGATGAGGAGATGTTCGGACGCCGGATTCAAGAGCTCGATTACGAGCTGGGGAAGCTCCTCGGAGAAGGGGAGCTACGGGCCATCCTGTTCGCAGGAGTACCCAACTACGTGCGGATATCCGCACGGGGAGCCAAGACGGCTTGTACGAACTTCAGTTCATTGATGCACATGTGCAAGTCCCGGGGGGACGCCTACCGGGTGCTCAACCCGGAGTGTGCCTTGGCCCCGAAGCCCAAGGGTGAGGGGAGCAAGCTCAATCATGCCCAGGTACCGAGGCAAGAGAAGGTGGAACGTAAGGCCGCACCAGTACTTGTGGCAACCGAGTACGCCCTCACGGGTGGGGATGAACCTCTGGTCGACCAACAGGGCCACCTGTTGCTTCCGGCGACTCCGGTGATTGATGAGCACTGCACGGTAGCGTAAATCGCCCCGGCTGGGACCCAGTTCCAGGTCAACAAGGGTGTGGGACGTCGCGTCCCGTATATACAGACTACGGGGTATGCCCCGGTTACGGGTAACCCCCACCAACCCCTGCCGACATGTGCGGTGCGTACGGAGGCACCTCCGCACATGGCGGGTAGGGCCAACCGGCTGGGGGAGTCCATGTTCCGTTTGGCACCGGGACCCAAGGCCTACCAAGGGGCGGGCACTCGGGTGCCCGAGGCAGGCAACCGGACCTATGGGGCCAACCCGACGCGGACGCCCGGGACGGCCGGCAGTTCCGGATGTATGTTGTGCAGAGACCCCCAACACTGAGTGTCCTCATGCCCGCTCATCCCGGAGGAGTCTCGACGGGCAGCGGTGCAACGCAAGGCATCCGTTGGGGGGTATCCCGCCAGAGCGCCGGCATCGGGTAGGCAGCAAGCCCCAGGATCAGTGCTGGCAGTCGAGGAGGCACCTCCTCTCCCGGATATCCCGGAAGACCGTAGTCCCGGCCGAGCACGGGAAACGAGTGCGAGGAAGGACGACATGGGGTCGCTGGGGCAACCCTAGCAAGCCACCCCGGACTGCCGCGGGGAAAGCCCCACGGAGAGCGCGGTTGAGCCGACGCCGCATTAGTCCCCGGGTACACCTTCCGGCCCCGACGACACGGCGTCAGGGGAATGATGACCAACCTCCAAGGAAGGGAGGCGAGGGCGGGAAGCCCCGTCACGTTGAACGAGACAAGGGCCCTGTCCAGGATGCCCGAGCTGCACCGGATATCGGTGTAGGCCACGTACTGCTCACCTTGGAGAGCTTCAAGGTATCAGCCACACTGGGGGGTGACCCCCAGTCGACCCGATCGTATTACCCTGTACTGGACACAGGGGCTGGGCCGAACCTTATCCGGAAGGAAACCCTCCCGGACAAGTGGCTCCCGCGAGTCAGAATGAGTCGGGGACCCACGATCAAGGATGCGAATGGTCGTCTCATTCGTACGACCGCAGCGATGTCGCTGCGGGTCGCCATCGGGGAACTCACCACGGAAGAGGACTTCCTGGTATGTGAGACTCTATCTGTGCCCTGCATACTGGGGTGCACCTTCATCAACGTTCACGGGGATGCAATCCGGCCGGGCCGGAGGATTGCTGAGCTACAAGAGGCCGACGGGACAAAGAGAGGACAGACAGCTATCGTCAGGGACCTGACGCTACAAGGGAGCCACGTTAACGTGCCTGAGGTATACGCAAGCGTAGAGCCGAAGACACTCCGGCTGGCCAAGCGGACTCGCTTTGAGCCGTTATCGGAGACAGTCCTCCCGGTTAGCTGTGACCTCGCAGGCATCTGCAGAATCCAGTCCAACCTACGAACCTACAAGCGCCATGGGTTGACCATGGCCAACGGTATCGTAGACCTCCCAGCGGGGGGGTCATCACTGCTCGTGATGGCCAACTATCGCCGTAAGGCAGTCACCTTTCCGAAAGGGACTATCCTACGGATCGCCGAGCTCTACGAAGGAGACGACATCCTTACCCCTGACGGGGAAGTTCAAGTGGAACCACTTGAGGTACTGGCGGTCGCTGAGACCACCGAGCTGGAGGAACCCGACGCCGGGAGGCATAATCAACCACCAGCTCCGGCGGACATGCCGCCGATGGACCAAGAAGCCTTGAAGGCACTGGCCGAGGCTGACCTCGACCACCTTCCCCCTTCGTTAACTGAAGGGGTACGACGGATGCTAAGAAAGCATGACGTCATGTGGACCGGCGGGGCTTTGCGTAAGGATGCGCCCCTTAAATCCCCACCCGGAACCCAAGGGATATGGACTGGGACCTCTCCTTACATGTCCGGACCCGATAACTCCCCCCAAGACACATCAATTCCCCACTACCCTGGGCGACACCACGCTGTATCCCTGACATTTTGCGGACGTCGGCCGACCGCACGAAGGCCGCCGTCAACGCACTGTCGGAACCCTGTCATGAACGTCGAAGCTCGACAACGAGGAACGAGGGACATCGTCGACCAACCACGGGCGGACATCCCCGTCTGTGCTGCCTGAATTTTATTCTCTGCGCCGCTTGAAAGCTGGCATCAACGACCAGTCACATGATTCACCGACACTGAGGACACCACACATCCTCGCTGGCGGCTGAGTGCGATATGACTGGCTCGCCGGCTTTTAGATTGATTGAATTTGGCCTTGCTGGCCCTTACAGCCGGTCGGACCTTCTGGCCGACCGGCGTGTGGAGCCGGCTGGTGGGGCGCGCTGGGTGCCATTCACGGGACCCCCTTCGGTTCGGGCAAACTGGGGCTGCACTCCTTTAGTGCGCACGCCCGCCCATGCTTTGTTCTAAGAGACATGGTTTGTTTTTGGACCGTTCTGTGCCTACCGGCGGTGCGATGGGGAAACGCATGCTTTGGGGCACCTCGGGTGCCCCGACGCGAGTATATAGTGTGTGGGTGTCGGCGCCACCGGGGGAGACGAGAGGGGCAACAACAGACACGGACCAAAGACACAGTTTACCTTTTGTCCCCTCGATCCCCACCGACGTCATGCCCATCTTCTTCCCTAGACCCACCCCCGTCGAGACCACCGTCCTCTTCCCCGTGCCCCACCGCCCTATTGGCTGGCAGGGCCCGCTGACACCCCCACGAGTACGTTGGGGGCTCCCCGGTTTTGGGTGGGTCCTCACACCCTGGGTACGATTGGGGCAACCCAACATCGTATTGACCTGGTACCAGGTGCACGACCTGCGCGGTCGCAACCGCACCGAGTGGGACCCATGCAACGAAAGATCGTTGACGGAGAAGTGAAGAGGATGAGCGAAGCTAAGGTGATCCGACCTTCGATGTCAGAGTGGGGCGCCCCAGTCGTTTTCGTACCAATGAAGGATCAAACCCCTCTGTGGCAAAAACCACTCGCATACGCGACACCCAACTTGGGGCAGTGCGCAAGGGCTGCCTCCCGTGTCGGGGGAACCGGAAGAAGTGCAAGTCGCACACACTGTATCCCTGTTGTGGGGCAATCCCCCCACTGACAAACAAGAAGATGGTGTGTGGGCCAACAGTTTCTTGGTCGGGACGGGGAAGCAAGGCCAAGCCCCGCTGTCCCTCCCCTTATCCCCCCAGGGTCCCCTCAGAATCTCGCCACTCAGAATCTCCCACCCCAGCACCTGCCCACCGGGCCACACGAAAATTCAAGACGATAAATGCTGAAAACCCTCAAATCCAAGTAGGATTTACTACTGAGCTAACTATCCCAAACTTTGGAAATATGGATCCAAATGCAGGGGGAGGAATGGGTCAGGCTAGTGGCCTGCCGCCCCATGCCTGGCACGTGTTGCCCCCCTACCTGGGGGTCAATACTGCCACAACTTCGGTACTGCATCGATTATCGGTGCCTCAACTTGGTCACCAAGAAGGACTCATACCCTTTACTAAGGATGGACGAGTGTACCGACTCCCTGGCGGAAGCTACAGTGTTTACCACCATCGACTGCAATGCCGGGTACTGGCAGATCCCAGTTGCTGAGGAGGATATCCCCAAGACAGCGTTCGTCTGTCACAGTAGAGTGTACGAGTTCCTTAGGATGCCCTTCGGGTTGTCTAACGCCCCCGCCACATTCCAGCGGGCCATCGACATTATACCGTCGGGAGTGAAGTGGCGTAACGCCCTGGTGTACCAGGACGATGTCATCGTCTTCTCGCGTAACATGCATGACCATGTGCAACATGTCGACGAGGTACTTACCCTCTTGCGGAACGCCGGGGTAACCCTGCGCCTCAAGAAGTGCGCCTTCTTTCAACAGACCGTCGAGTATCTGGGTCACCAGATCACACCAGGTAAACTGGGAGTGCTCAAAGCTAATACCTGGGCACTCCGGGATGCGCGATAACCGACCACCCAGACACAGCTGAATAGCTTCTTAGGGATGTTCAACGTATACCGACGGTTCGTCAAGGACTTCACTCGTATAGCCAAACCGTTAACGGTTTCTGACGAGCAGCGCCTTGCCAAAGGTACTCCAACCTGCCTCGCCGAGCGAGGCAGAGGCATTCGAGCTGCTCAAGCAAGCCCTGCTAGCCCCACCCGTGTTTGCGTTGCAGCATAGACGCGGAACCTTCGTCATCGACGTCGACGCCTGCGATACCCAAGTGGGATGCACCCTGTTAGAGGGAGAGACACTCATCGGTACCGATAATGCTATCCCGGACCTACATCCGGTGGGCTACTTCAGCCGGACGCTCATCCCGGCTGAGCGCAACTACAGTGCCACCGAGCGCGAGTGCCTCGGAGTCATATGGGCAGTGCAACTGCTCCGGCCATGCCTGGAAGGATCCAGGTTCATCGTGAGGTCCGACCACGAACCTTTACGATGGCTCCTCAACCTTGGTGACAAGGATTCCGACAGCCATGGACGGCTAACCCGGTGGAAGCAAAAAATGGCCGAGCACGACTACCGGACCATATATGAGGCCGGCGCTACCCATCATCTGGGAGACGCGCTGTCGCGACTCGATACACTGAGCAGGGATACCCGATAAGTGGACGAGGACATCCCGGTGGTACCGGTTTGCACGGTAGGTAACGCCACCCAAGGTATGGTTGACCATACCATGGCACACCTCGCGTGCCCATTGACCCTCGCGGACTTCCGCGAGACACAGGCCAATGACGATGACTGTAAACGCCATCGCGCTAACCTCCTGGCTGGCACAGCCGGCATCTTCTCCGAGATTGAAGACGGACTCATATACCGGCGGGCACCCTCCGATGGACGACATCAAGTCGTGGTTCCCGTGTCCTTACGACAAGCTGTCATGGAACGAGAACACGAGAACCCTTCAGCTGGTCACCCGGGGGGTTCGCGCATGTTCGCAGCAATGCGGAGGTTGTTCTACTGGCCAGCAATGGCCGTCGACGTAGTCCACCACGTGCGGAGATGCCACCCGTGTGCACGGAATCGTATGAGTATTCATAGGCGGGCATCCGCTATGAAACTATTCGCACCCGATGGGCCCAACGAGCAAGTCGCGATCGACATACTCGGGCCACTTCCGGTAACGGAAGAAGGGAACAGGTACATCCTGGTCATGTCGGACCGCTTTACTCAGCTGTCACGAGCAGCAGCCATCCCGAATGACACGGCCTACACCGTCATGAACAGTGGTTGACCACTGGATCAGTGCTTACGGGGTAATGAAGCAACTCCTCTCCGACAACGGAGCAAACATTACGTCTGCACTAAAGTCTAGGGCATGTTCGGTATCGAACCCTGTCGGGCATCCGACTACCACCCGCAATCCAACGGGCAGGTGGAGCGGTTCAACCGCACCAGCGTCAAAATGCTCCAATGCAATGTGGCGAAACACACGAACACGTGGGACAGGCTTCTCTCCGTATTGACCCTGGCATATAATGCCAGGCCCCACCGAAGCACCAACATTGCTCCACTGGAATGGGTCATGCCGATGGGCGTCGGTAACCTGACGCTGCCACCGGGCAGATCGTCGGCGACCGGAACCACTGCAATTCGCTGCATATTTTTCACGCATTTCAACCCCTTTTGAAATGCAACAATTGCAGTGCAATGTCTGCATTTCAGCAGTACTCAAGAGCCGTGAAAGTCACGCGGTACAGTGATTATGCATCCACGCATACAACGCGATGCAGAGCGAAATGCACAGAAAACATGCAGTGAATTGAATAGGCATCGCAATGGGTATCCGGCAGCAACCGGATGCCGGCCCGCTTTCTTCCGGTTCATGTGGAATTGTTTTTTGATTTTTGTGCACTTTCTATTGTTTTATTCAAAATGGTAGTTGCGAGCACGTCTCACGCCGGCGAGTGCAAATAGTGCACCGTGGCGGGCCACCTCGATCGCCGAGATCCTGCGCACTGACACCGACACCGACACGGCCACATGCGGTGTCCGTGCCAGGGCAAAGAGCCGGTGTCTGGCGTGCGCCAGACAGAGGGCCCAGACGCAGTGTCGGCGCCTAGTGTCTCCGCCTAGTGAGCGCCAGACATGGGCAAGCTCGACAGCCGCCGGCCCCCGCACCCCCCCACCTGCGGTCGCCGCTGCCCTCTGCCTCCACCACCGTCGTCGATACCAACACGCCCGCCGTCTCCACCACCGCAGCCGCGACCGCGACCACCTCCGCCACCGCGGCCGCCACCGACGCCGCCTCTTCCGCCCTGGCCGCGACCGCCTCGCCCACCGCAGCCGCGGACGCCACTGCATCGTCCACGGTGCCTACCACCACCTCTGCCACCGTGTGCCTCCCGCCACTGGCATTGCCGCTGTTGCCCACCTCCTCTGCTGCCGGGCAACCGTGGCTGGCAACGGCGACAGACGGTGCTCCAGCCCGTACCGCTGCAGCCTGCGACCATCCCCGACCAACACCACCGACGTGGCTTGCGACAGCGGCGCTTGCAGCTCGTCCCGCCTCTACATTGAGGGGATGCGAGGCGTGGGGTGCGAGGGGGGGGGGGACGAAGGGGGGGGGACGAATTGGGGAGGGGAGGGGGGGGGGGGGGGGGAAAGGGGGTCGCAGGAAGCAGACTCGTCACGGAATGCACCATCGTCAAAATGCTCCATTGCTATGTGGCGGAACACACGAACACGTGGGACAGGCTTCTGTCCGTATTGACCCTGGCATATAATGCCAGGCCCCACCGGAGCACCAGCATTGCTCCATTGGAGTGGGTCATGCCAATGGGCGTCGGTAACCTGACGTTGCCACCGGGTAGATGCACTCGGTATGACATACCGAAGGGCCGACCGGCCGAACGGATCCACTTAGCTTGGTTGGCCAAGCTATCGTGGATGATACCTAAGCTCAAGGGTGCCCTTGACCGTACACAACTTCGATACAAGAAGAACTTCGACGCCCGACTACGGGTACGCAACGCAACCCTGGTAACAGGTGACTGGGTATATATCAGACACCAGAAGATCCGAGGGAACAAGCTTATGCAACCGGTCAAGGGACCGTACCAGATCCTACACAGAGATGATCACTGTGTAATCCTGCACTCCGATACGAATATACAACGCATCAATCTCAGTGATGTGACACCTGCTCCGAAGCCGGAACAGCCTCAGCCGGTACCGGCTGGGTTGCTACATGAAGCTCTTACAACCCACCGGTCAGATGACCCGGTAGGACCGGATGGGATTCCGTACCAAGTGGAGAGCGTGGTCGGACACACCGACCCGGACCTACCAGGACCCTGGTACGTCAACGTGATGTGGGTGGGATACGACTCACCCACGTGGGAACAAGCTGCGAATATACCGCGCCAACTGCTCATGCCTTATATGAGGCGACGACGCCTACTGTAACAACCCAACCGACACCGACTTCGGCTGTTGGGGGGTGAGGCTTATACCTACTAAGTAGGGTGTCACATGGATTCGGCAAGACTTAGGTTCACTAAGTCGGAGCAGACTTAGGCAAACTAAGTGGGCTACTGACTTTAACAAGTTCTACTTGAAGGGGATGAATAACTCCGATAATTTCAAAGTAACCTGAGGCTTACACCAAGGGAAACCTTCAGCCATGGGGCAAGTGACGGACCGAGGAAGGTTGACCTTCACGAGTATTACCCAACCAGGATGGGTGGGGGGCGCAAGAAAAACCAAGGCAAGCCACTGCTAAGGCAGACGGGGTACTCCCCGAAGGCAGCCATACGAATCATGCAAACGCCCCAGCGGGGGATGAGTTTATACTCACTACTAACCGGCCACCATAAGGGTCACCGGGTGCCTCTCCCTCATAGCAACAGCACTCTTCAGGGGGTACCCCCGCTGCCCGAAGGAGGCCACTCACGCGTAGACGCGTACACCTCCATACTCCACCGGTCGGCAATCTCATGACGGTTAATCGCCTGAGTTACCTCAGTGCATAGCTCCATGAGGGTGCTGCGACCAGCCTCCACTTCCTCCAGAGCTAGCTGGAGGCGGTCCAGCACCCCACCGAAGCAGCGCGCGGTACCAACCAGCGCAGCACCTGGGGGGATAGCCCCCCAGCTAACAGAGAGACCCTCCCGCAGCTCGCGGGTAATGAGGGCGTCAACGCCCTCATTTCGTAGACGGGGACCCCCGTCCGGCATGACAGGCACGGAAGGAGACACTGGCGCAGCCAGAGGAGCCACAGGAGCCGATACGGCTACCACCGGAGCCAGTGCCGCCCGATACGAGGCACGGTAGGACCCCACGGAAGGGGCTCCGCCGTAAACCCGGCGGGACTCCGCCCGAAGACGGGACACCTCACGCTCCCCACCCGTAGAGTCCCACTCTCGGGGACGACGGCCAACCCCCACCGGTATCGGGTAACCGAACCACGGGGCTATGACCTGAAGAGGGTCATGGATGACCATGGGAATACCCAGGTCAGGAACAGCCTCGGTGGACGCCCACCCACGGTAATTGGGCTCACCCGGCTGAGTGCGCCGGATGCGCAACGAGTGACGGGGCAAGGGGGCAGCCCCAGCCTACGGATCTCGACACGGGGGTAGTTTCAACACCTCCGCCCAGTTCACGGCATCGTGAACGGCCAAGAGGTTCTCAAACTCACGGTCCAGCCCCGTCTTGGCAGCAATGAGGTCAACGCCTAACTCCCCAGTATGCCGACGGACACCCTTCGGAAGATGAAACAGCCGACCCTGCCGACGGACGGACAACAGGAAGGAGGAAGCCTGCCCGAGGGTAACCTCGAGGGTGAAGGTCCCCTGCAACGGGTGGACAGGCCGAGAGGCCAACACACTTCTGAAGTATCGGAGGCACGAGCCGGTGTCAACCCGGAAATCCGGGGCGGGTTCCCACCCCTCCTGCCATAGAGGCGGGCGCACTGGAGTATACACCGGCGCTCGACCGTTACCGGTCTGCAACGAACACGTTATATCGGTGCGGAACGCATCCGCCATGACACCATGGTCGCGTCGCCAGCTTGACGCCGACTTCAGCCCCGCCATGGGCGGGTACGGCGCCGTCAACTTCAGATACAGGGATACCCCCGGGAATTACTGAAACCCGGGATACCGGCCGGTATTGGGCACGGTGTGCCCGAACGCAACAGGGGTAACAGCGGCCGCAACCCCCCGAGCACTAGCCGGATAGTCAACGTCCCGCGGCAACGCCGGAGCAACCAAGTCGCATACCCCGAACGCGGGGTTGAGGAAGACCTCACCCCGCCCGACCCGGGTGCGCCAGAGCTGGGCATGCAGGTCGTCCGGCTGACTCAGTATCCAATGATGCTCCACACAGACCGCATTCGGCTGGTTCACCAGCCGCGCCAACTCCCGCTCCCAACTCGGGTCCAACTTAATGCGCCGGGAGAATTCTCCGCGGTAGCTCGGCGGGTGGAAGTCCACCCGCATCCGACCAGCAGAGTCCATGGGCTCTTGCACAGTAAGGCCTCGAACCCGAGCCACCAAGTCGGACACCGACATAGGGGGGTGGCCCGCCACCAAGGCGACGCCGCCACCCAGCGGGGCAACCCAGGCGGTCTCAGGAAGAATCGGCGGCGCCAGGGGAAGCCCCACTGGCAGATGGGCCGGCGCCGCAGGCGCACGGGGGCGAGGAGGAAGAAGAAGGGCGGGTGCCCGCCCGGAGTAACTCCCGGAGTCCACCGCCATCGGGGAAGATACTTCTTGACCGACAGTCGCCCGCGGCACCGCGGGAAGTGCGCCGTGACCACCCCGGCCCGACGAGGGCACAACGGGGACGGATAGGGTAGACCCCCAACCGCCCCTGTAGACGGACCACCAACCGGGCGGGTACCCGCACCATCTTGACCCGCCGTCCCGGCCGGGGCGCCGCCACAGCCATCAGCAGCAGCGGCAGCACCTTCTTGAGGTAGCGCCACGCCGGCACCGGCGACAGGAGCCATCCGGGCCGCCGGAGGAAAAGGAACAGGCACCGCCACACGGGGTTGACCGCCCTCGGACAGCGCCGTCGTGCCGCTGCAGACGGACGACAGTCCGCCCGGCGGGCCCGCCGCCGACACGCGGACGGTCACCCGATCCTCGTCGTCCTCAGACGAGCTGGCGAGGAATCCCTCGGCAGAGGTGGCAGAGACGGGAACGTCGTCCTGCATCACCTCCTCCTCCTCAAGCAGGAGGTCGTCCGTGCCCCCGGGCACCTGGTGGTCCGACATGGTGGATCCGGGGGTAGCAGGGGTTCCCCGTGCCAAGAAGCCGCAGCCGGCTCGACCACGTACGGGGAGTGCACAGGGACGAGCCAGGGAAGCGCGGGCACCCGCGCTTGTAACCACACAGCTCAGCACGAGCGATACGGCGACGCGGGACGACCCGCGCCAACCGAGCTACGAGGTCGCTCCACCCAGGCACCTGGGTCAGAGCCACGCCCCCGCACGGGGTAATCGAGGGGGGTCACCCCACAACCGCCCCCGCGCAACGTGGGCAGCCCCCGCCCCCACTCACTCGTCCACACGAGAGCACCCCTACCACCAGACGCCTGGTGGCGGACCCGCTTGCACCACCCCCCGGAGAGGGGGGTCGTGACACGAAAACCAGCATCGGGCATTCAACGGTCCGGAATACGGATCGTGTGTGTACCACACAAAGGGAGGCACCCCCCTCAGACAACCCCGAAAAGGGATGTCTGCCGCGACAGGGCGCAAAGCCCCACCCGACTGGTAAACGGTCGCGCGACCCACTTACATTCGGAAACCCGAATGCAACTCGACCCGAGGACGGGCCGAATCTAAGGGGGGGATATGTAGCAATATGGATGACCGTATTGTGACTCTAATATAGGGGGGACTACTTCTAACTCTTAACTTTCAATTTGGGAGTCCGTATTGGTCACGGTATCTATAAGTTACGTTTGACCAGAGGGACTTGGATCTTGGGGTGGAGGGTAGTTAGTGGTGTCTCCGAGGGTTTATAACGAGGGGGCCGGCGGCGAGTTCACCGCTGGCCATGGTAGAACAACAAACCCCTCCCATTTGGGCTCCCATCTTGGTCCCGTGCCTTGCGCTCCAGGGACAGCAACCATGGCCTCCCGGTGACGTTGGTGCCGATCCCCCTTGGTGAGTGTTCCCTGAGAGTGGACGTGCAGCGGTTCCCTATTGTGCTACACATGTGCGCGGGCGGCGACGGCCCGGTCAGCTTGGGTGTTGTCGCCAATCAACAATCGTGGCAGCTCGCCGGTGACGACAGCCGTTAGACTTGTGCCGTGCGCACGGGGTGCGTCAATACGGGCCTTGTAGGCCATAGCGAGAGCGATGTCCGGCGCCAGGCCGGGCGTCTTCATCCGAATCTTGAGAAATGCGGCACGGATGGGGCCGTGGTGCCGCTCATTGCGGCCGATCCCCCACGGCGCTTCGGTGGGAGCGGCCCGCCAGTGGATGCCCATTGATGTCACGCCATTGATGACCGCGTCGTTCTCGTTCTCCGTGCCGCGGTCCAAGATGATGATTTCCATGCAACCCCAGATGGCGAGCCAGGCGACGTATAGGACAGCAAAGACGGCGGGGCCGTGCATGGAGGACACGAACCGTCCTTTTCCGTAGTCTGTGTCGACGCAGGTGATGTCAAGAACCTTGGGGAGGTCGGGAGCAATTTGAAAGACGTCCACGGCCACTACACGGTTGCACGTGTGTGGTCTGTTGGGGAGGGAGAAGCGCGGGCGGCGGGGAAGGTGCGAGTAAGCCTGACGGGGTACGCATACTTCCGACACGTCCTTGAGGTGGGCCACGTCGGCGGTGCTGAATGTGTTGGGCGGGAACGCCGCCGTGATAGTGTCGACGCTGGCGTGCCCAAACTGTCAGTGAGCCAGCGCTGTAGCATATCCGCCCACCGTACCGATTTCCGGTATTTATGGGCAAGTAGCCCCCTTGACTGGTGGTCCCAGCCTTGTTGGTCTGGGTCCGCTTGTGGCTCGCCCTTTGGGGGACTACTTTTGTTTTGCATTGTTTATCTGTCCTTGCTTTGGAGGGATCTTTTATATTGTTTGCTATGCTCGTAGCGATCGGCCGTCCGGCCTTCGCTCGGTCGCTCGACCGGCATATTGTTTCGCCCGGTATAGGCGACGTGGGGGCTCGCCGCTGCCGTTTGGCCGGCTTGATCCCCATCGAACGTCCTGGAGCTAAAGGTCTGTCTTCTTTGCCTTTACGGTAATAGCTCCCTCTTTGCCTTCCGGGCGCCGGTCGGTCCCATATCCTTTTACTGGGTAACACATATTCCACAAGCGCCATCTCCGTCCGAATGTAGTATGAAGAGGTTGGGCGTCGCGCGGGGCTTGTCCGCGTGCCGACGGGAAGTACCAGGTGACTGCGCCGGATGGCGCATTGTACCGGTGCCTTGGCCGTCCCGACGGTGATGGCCTTGGCAGGTGTGTCGATGACGATGCGCATGCGCTCGTGTGAGGGCAATCCGACCAGGAAGGGGACGGTGTCGTGGCGAAGGATGGTTACCTCCGGCAGGTAGAGCTCCAGTGGGCATCCTGTCGTCGTCGTAGTGTGAATGCGTATGCTCGTGCGTCCGACTGTGGGTGGCACGTCATGCCCCAGCGCGAAGCGTCGCGAGGATGGCATGACGGGCGTCATGTGCTGCGGGTTGCTGCGCAGCCAGGCGTCGCCAACGATGTCGCCGGGTGTGTCGATATCGAGTCTTGGAATTGTTGGCACGTCCGAGCAAAGTGGTCTGTGCCCTTGCAGATTTGGCATGGGTTGGAAGGTCCAGGCCCTCGGGGTGACATGGACGTACGGGCTGCCGACCGCTCGGTGCGGTAGGGCGTTGTTGAGGTGCCACGGAAGCGCCGCAGGACGTAGAAGACTGGGTTGGGGCGCTCTGGGTCGTCCGCCGTGAGGGTGACAGAAACCGACTCGAGGTCAGGGGAGGAGCCAGCGGCGCCGTCGGCTGTGTTTTCCGCCACGTACGCCGGGGTTCCGGATGTTGGTGCCGGCGCTGCGGGTGGCGGGGTGGTGGTGTCGGGCGTGCGTGTCAGCGTGCGGGTGTCACCGTGGGTGGGCCGGTTGTGAGCATGAGCTTGATGCGGGAGGCCAGGATGTGGGGGTCGCCGCCGGCGTCGGGGGTGACCATGGCCTCAAACCACTCGCCGTGTACGGCGTCCATAATCTTGTCCGTCAGCATGTTTGCCGTGTGGTAGCCGGCTGGCATCTGCGACTGCAGGAGGGAGAGGCGACCGACGAGGCGCTCAAAGCGCATGACGTCAGTGTCGCCGGGCCGCACAGGATCCTTGGCGAGGGTGGTCTGACTCCACGCGAGGCCAATGCGGGTAGCCCTCGACGTGGAGTTGACCCTGCGGTCGGTCAGGTCCCAAAGCTCGTCCGCGGTGTAGCCGTCAGTGTCGTTGATGAGTTCCGGCAGGTTGTGGTCGCTTGGCTTCACGGCAAACCGCACGCAAGAGGCCCGCTGATCGTGAGGGGCGCCAAAAGCATCGCACACCTTGTTGTACGTCTGGCGTGCGCGCACGGCTGACTCGTCGTCCTTGCCGCCATACTGGCGCTGCGGCGCGCTGTAGTAGCCGGCCACGGCTCGGGCAGAGAATGAGCGTGATGTGAAGTGTGGGGCCTCGTGGGAGCCGCTGGCGGACGTCAAGGGAGAGTTGGGGACCTGGGCAGGTTCAATGTGTGGTGGGTGGTGCAAACGGGCGTCGCCGTGTGGCCGGAGGGTGTGGTCGACCGTGGCGTTCAGTCGCAGCGCGGGGTCGGGGCCCCGTAGGTCTGCCACCTCGAGGAAGCGCCCAGCCAGGTACATGGAGAGAACCGCGGCGCGGGTCACGTCGGGGTTGTCACGGGGGAGGTGGATCGGGTACGGGGCCCAGATGCTGTTGATTTGATAGGAGATGCGGAGCAGTTGCGCCTTAGAGAGGGATAGGATGTCGAAGTCGCCGACGGCAAAGCAAACGGCGGTGCAGGTGTCCTCGGCGTCCCATTGCTGGGCGCCGGCATCGTGGGCGTCGTCGAATCGGGTTCAGGGCCGTGAAGTCGACGGGGTCGACGGGGTTGGCGGCGATGAATGCCGCCAGTGGGGTAGCCATGTTGTTGTGTAGGGGAGAAGTGGGGCGAGGAGGGGACCGAGGCGTGGTTGGGCCTTGGATCCGACGGAGTCGTCGGGTCGGAGGCGAACTGGGCGTCGGAGTCTGGCGTGGAACCGTCAGTACCAGCGTGATGATACTACCATGTGAATATGACGAAGAAGGTTGCCTCCCGTGCCCGGGCGTCGGGCGGTGGTCCTTTGTATCAAGCGGATAATTGCATGCAGGTAAGTCAATCGGCAATAACTCTCACATTGTTGCCGTTGCTTTCCCGGCCGGGCCCCGCATGGCCCCGCTCCCCCCAGCGGCTGTGGCTGTGCGGCCGACGTCCAATGACAATGGAGGGGGGAGGCGAGGAGGCGACGTCGCTTGGCGACAGCCCGCCCTCGCGCCATCCGTCTCGCCACTGTCACCCCACCCGAGCTGGCGGTGAGGCCGCGGGCCCCCCCGGCGTGCCCGGGGGGTGGCGTCGCCGTCGCGGGGTATGTACCCCGGGTGGTGGGGATCAGCCTGCTCCCACCCTCACTGGGCTGGGGGCCCCCTGTCCATTGAGGCGCTGTGCGGGTGGAGGTCTACTGGCAGCGGCGCCAGCCACGGCCGCGGCTTGCCTTGCTCTTGCCACCTTGGCGGCGCACGCGGCTGCCGCGGTTAGGCCGCCACCCACAACTCTCTTCACATCAACTCGCCCCTGCCATCGCATCCCGCTTCTGTCGCGCTGTCTGTCTGGCGGCCGCGCGGCGTTGTGTGTACTCCCTCGGGCACCCCTTCTCCCCCGTCAAAGTCTCATCCTCCCTCTCTCTTCCCTCCCTCTCTCACCCTTCCTCTCTTCCTCTCTCTTTCTCCCCCCCGTGCCACCCTCTCTCTCCGCCCTTGGCTCTTCTGTGTCTCCCCCCCCCCCCCCCCCCCCCGCCGCGCTTCCTCCCGACAGGCGCCCGGTCATGGCGCCAGACCATCGGTCCCCGCCCCGCCGGCGGCGGGGTGGCCTCCCCCCCTTGGCCGCGGCCGCTGTGGCGGCGCTCGCGGCCGCTGCGGCGACGGCCTCCCCCACGGCCGCCAAGCTCCTTCAGGTTCAGGTCATCCATCGGCATGGCGCGCGGACGCCGCTGTACAAAGACGCGGCCGTCTCCCTGGCTGGCTACGAGAGCGGCGCCACCCTCCTGGCCGACGGTGTCGAGCAGCTCCACACCCTCGGCCAGCTGGTGCGGAAGGTGTACCTCGAGGACGAGTCCAAACTGGTAGTCGGGGAGGTGGTGGGGGGGCCTGCCCTGGCGAACGCGACGGCCGCTTACAAGGTGCCATCCGACTTCCGTGCCGTCTCGTCGTCGCTCGACCGGACGCTCGCCTCGTCCCGCGCGTTTATTTACGGGCTCTTCCCAGATGACCAGCAGCGGGTGCCGACGTACATGTTTCACGATGACCCAGACGACTACCTCCTTCGCGCGCACGCTCTGTGTCCGGCGCACACTGACCGCGTACGGTCGTGGTACGAGTCGGTTGCTTTTAAGGAAAAGGAGGCGGCGACGGTGGAGCTGCGGTCCACGTGGGCGACCAAGCTTGGGCAGGCGGACGACCTGAACAACTGGTTCAACGTGTACGATCAGGTGTTTCTGCACCACTATAGGCAATGGCCCAACGACAAGCTGCCGTCGCCCATCCCTGCTGCGGACTATAAGGCCATTGAGGACCTGGCGTACTGGCTAGAGGACAACAAGTACGGGGCGGACAACTTGGGGCACCTGGTGGGGGGGGCCCTCCTGGGGGAGCTTCTCGAACGTGCTCGCGCCATGGCCAACCCCCCCGTCGCGTCGGACTCTGCGGGCGGGTCGACCAACGCGGCGCAAGACCAAGACCGCCCCCGGATGCACCGTCTGATTGAGTACTCAGCGCACTACCCAACGCTGCTAGGCCTGCTGACCGCCCTGGGCATCCCGCTGTCCACGGTGCAGCCGGACGGGGCGCTGCCCCACTTTGGCTCCGCCCTTTTCCTCGAGCTCCACTCGGCCCCCGACGGGCGGCCGGCGCTGGCCGCCCGGTGGTATCCCGGCCAAGACACGGAGCCCCGGGCGGGCCTGGCCGCCGACGCGCGGCTCCGCAATGTGAACGGCAGCGTGCTGTGTGGCGACGGCGTGACGACCGGCGGCCTGTGCCCCCTGGACAAGGTGACGGCCCGCACCGAGTCCCGCCGCTACGCGTCGGCCAAGGCGTGGTGCGAGGCGTGTGACAACACCGTCGAGTCCCCGGTGTGCTTTGCGGCGCGGGCGGGGGTGGCGTCGGCCGCCGACCTGGCCGACCGCACCGCCGCGTCTGACGGGGGCTCCCCGAGGGGGGGCGGTGGCGGCCTGGCCCGCGGCGCCGTCGCGGCGCTGGCGTTTGTGGGGGGCATTGTGTTTGCAGTGGCCGTCGCGGGGGTGGCCCTGTGGGTGCGTGGCGCACGGGTGCGCGGCGCGTGGGCGGCGGGCGCCGCGCCCGATGAGGCTGTACTGGGGGAGGTCAAGGAGGAGAACGAGATGGGAGGGGGGGCCGTGGGTGGGCTCGTCGCACCACGGTCGTTCCGTGGGGACATCCCGGGGGGGATGATGTGATGCATGGGGGGGGGAGGGGGGGGCGTGCGGCGTTGGTGTGGTAAGATGCTTGGTGCAGGGAGTGAACGGGGACTGTACGGGTGACGGGTACGGTGGGGGTGGGGAGGTGGGGGGGTGCGCGGATTGCTGGCCGTCGTAGAGGTCGCCTTGTGCGCCGCTCGGTTGACAACTGAAGCACGTGTACACATTTTGGCAACCGCCCTGACCGCACGGGTGTGCGGTGTGGGAGCGGCTATAGCCGGCACCGCCTTCCCCGCGCGCGCCTTGAGTGTGCCGCCGACTGCTGGCCTGCGGGCTTGCTGACGGCGTCGGCCCGTGGCACCAGCCTCCCGCGCAGAGGCTACACACACGACGGGCGCGGCACGCCCACAGGTTACCTTTGGCTATAGCGGCGTGGTGGGGGGGGGGGGAAGCGTCTCCTGGCGTCTCCTGGCCCTTCGGGGCTCCTCCCAGCGAGGGGGGGAAGGGGATGAGGGCGGGGGGGGGGAGCGCCGCCTGGTCAGCGGCCGCCGACGGTCGCCGCACTTGCCGTCGACGCCAGAGGGGAAGAGGCAGCTCCGCCACCGATGGCCCGAGCTCGTCTGTCGGGAGAGTGGTACGGTGGCGGCGGCAGCGGCGGCGGCGGCGGGTGTGGCGGCGACGGTGGCGGCGGCGGTGGGGATGGCGGCAGCGGCGGCGGTGGTGGTGGCGCGCTGGGGTGACAGCTTGCTGGCGGTGGCCGCCGTTGGCGCCCGCGCGGCCGGGCGCCCTTGCACGTGTCGAGGGGCGGCTTCAATCCGCAACCGCCAGTGCAGCTGGCAAACGGCGTCAGGTGGAAAGGGGGTGGGCGGGTAGATGCTCCCGCGTGGTCGCCCCGTCACCCGCTGCTCGACCCGCCACCTCCGTCGGCGGTGGCGGCTCGCCACGACTGAACCGCTGCAGCGCCGCAGCGGGAGAGTCGTTACGTGCCAGCCGCGTCACCTCCCCCTCCCCACAACAGCAGGGAGGTTCCGTCATGCGGGGGCGGGCCCGTCGCGGCCGGCCGTACGCTTGCATGACGTCGGCAGTGCCAGCGATGGCGTTGAGGGTGGTGGGGGTGGGGGCGGTGGTGGCGGTGGCGCCAGTGGTGGGGGTGGTGGGGGTGGTGGAAGTGGCGCCGGTGGTGCCGGTGCCGCCGGTGGCCGCGTCGCGCTGTGTGCCTTGGACACCCGGCGACGGCCGGGCGCTTTATGACCATGCGGGCAGCCAGATGCACCCGCCGTTTGACCCGCCACCACCCTCCCCTCCACCGCCCCGTTCCCCTCCCCCCCCGCGCTTGCCATCATGGGTGGGGCGCGCAGCGTCCGGTGCTCTTGCAGGGCGGGCGCTCACTGCAGGCCATCCACGTGGCTGCCATCACCCACACCTCGGCGGCCGACAGGCATGCGAGGGCAAGAAGCGAAAAAGAGAGCGGCCACGGCTGAGCGGCGGGGCGGCCAAGTGCCATGGCGTCATTGATCAGGTGAGGGGGGCGGGGGGAGCGGGCGGGGGTCCCCGGCGCCACTGCCGCTCCCGCGGCGCGGCCAGGGGGGTGCGGCCAGCCGTGTGGCAATGGGGGACGGCGCTCCGTCGCGGCTATGATAGCTATCTGGCTGCCACTGCCGCAGCAGCGGCCGCCGCCAAAAGGGTCAAGGAGCGTTGGGGGGGGCGGTTGCGGCGGGGTGCCGCCACGTTGGTGGTGGCGGCCGCAGCACGCACGGCCGTCGTTGAGGGGGATCTGCTGCCCCCCTTTGCCCCCCCGCCCGCCCCCCACGGCATGTGCATGCGCGTTGACGCGAGGCAGGGCCACGTCGCACCCACGGTGGGCGCGGCGCGGCGGGCCAAAGAGCGCACGCGGCGCCGGGCAATCTGTGGGACGACAGCAGCGGCGGCTGCGGCGACGGTGGTGGCAGCGGTTGCCATCTACGCTGCCCACCGCCCCCCCCCTGCCAACGACCCTGTCCCGGACGTCACGGCCACTGCGCGTGCCGCCGCCGACGCTGCCGTCGCTGCCCCCGCGCCATCACTGCTCCCCGCCGCGGCGGCTACGGCACCGCCGTGGGCCCCACCGTCCGCACCTGCGGCAACAGCGCAGTGGTGGGTGGCGTCCTCAGGACGCGGTCACCTCCGTCCCCCCAACTCTGTTTCAGCCGTTCCGTTCCATCCGTTCCGTTCCAGCTGGAACGGAGTTGGGGGGACGGAGGTGACCGCGTCCTGAGGACGCCACCCACCACTGCGCTGCGCGCGCCCCTCGCCCGGCATGGCGGGGCCCGGGCTCTCGCAGCGGCGGCAGCCCTTGCCCGCCCGCTCTCGCCTGCGGTCCGCTCCCACCACTTCCCTCACCACGTACCGATCAGCCGCTCGGGCGGATTGTGACCACCGGCCCTCCTCCCTGCTGGGCATTTCCTTCTCCCTATCCAGCCAACCCCCCCCGCGACATCGCTCATTTTATGTACTGTACGTGAAATGCTCCCAGTCTTCTTGTCCCCGGTCTGTCCGTGGTCCACACCCCCGCTCGGGCCAGAGCTCCCACAACCCCTCACTATTGCTTCCTCCCTCACCCGCCGCGCCCGACGTTCCCTTTTCTCTCGACTCTGCTCATCACGCACGCGGCTGGGGCATCCTCTGCGGGTTCACGTGCAGACCTGACGCATTCAAACACATTGCCAAAAGGTCCACTCCACGGCCCGCCCTGTGGTGCACCCTCAGATGCGCCCCCTTCACGCCGGGTACGGCGTATGCTCGTTTTCGTCGAGGCGATCGACGAGCGGGTCGGCATACGTGGGAAGAGGAGCAGGACACTGAATTTCGTACTCAATCGCCTGCCCGGATCATAGAGGTCTCCCATAGCTGTTCACCGCGCAGTGGGGTCTAAAGGGGAACCACCGATTTCTTGCATTCCTGGTGTTTTCCGCTTGCGCAAGAATTTGCAACCTCCTCTCACGGCATGAAGGACGCCGATTTTGAGCACTTTTGTTGCTTTACGCTTGCAGTTGCCAGTTGCACAAGCCCGCACGTTGTTCTGCTGGTACCACCAGGCAGCTGAGGGTCGTACGCTTCCGGCTCAGACGGGCACCATCCATGCGGGCTTGTGCAACTGGCAACTGCAAGCGTAAAGCAACAAACGTACTCAAAATCGGCGTCCTTCATGCCGTGAGAAGGGGTTGCAAATTCTTGCGCAAGCGGAAAACACCCGGAATGCAAGAAATCGGTGGTCCACCTTGAGACCCCACTGCGCCGCGTAGTTGGTTGCGCGAGACTTGCATCCATCTGTGTAATGCATAACGAACGAGACCCAGACAAACGCGCCACCTCATCGTATCTACTATTATATTGCAGTTTTCCGAATTTTGTCCCATGTGGACAAGAGCAAGAGCACGTGTACAAGAGCAAGGGCCAATCGCATGCTCGCAGAAGAGGGCTTACCAATGGCGTGCTGCAACACGTCTGTCGGAAGAACCTGATGATTGGCTATGGCCACAACTGCTCTCGCAACGAGCGCTGGTTGGTCAAAACACTCTTGTTTTTTCAGCGGATCTCGCCGGTTGGCCCTTTATCCCAGGTCATCTCTGTCAAGAACAGTCCGAAGCGCTCAGTCGGTGCTTGTTCTGCCCTCGAAGTGGTCAGAAATCCCGAGAGAACCCCCGATCACACTGTTCGTACAACAACGGACCCTGATGCAGAGCAGTCATTGGCCAGAGAGGCAGCATCTGAATCATATCATTGGTCCAACACAGTTTGCTCTTGCTCTTGTCCACATGGGACAAAATTGGGAGAACTGCAATAGTGCTTTCTGTAAAAAATGGATGTTGACGGTACGTGAAGGTGATGAAAATCGCTGTCTGAACCAATGGATCCCTCACCTCACGTCCCTCCAACATCCACCTTTTACAGGAAGCACAGTAATAGACGGTCAGTTTTCTGTGGTTGGGTCCTCGTGGGCTGGTAGCCGACGCGGCGCTATCGCACGGCAGGCACCGTGACGAGGACGCGCGTGGGGCTGCCGCCCGCCGCCCGTCTCCCCGCGCGACGCGTTAGGCGGGCAAAGCGTCGGCGGCGCCGGCGCACGCCACGCGCACACCCTACCCCTGTCCGGGGCGCGAAAGTACAGGGCACCGTGCTGCTGCGGGGTGCCCCCGTCCCCGTGCCTTGGCCTCTCCCCTCCCCCTTCCCCCGCGTGTGCCTGTCCGACGGTGCAAATCTACACGACCCGCCAACCACAGCATGAGGGACGGCCGCCGGCCACTCCCCCCCCCGACATCCCCCCCATCACTATCTGCGTAGCGGCACCGACGACTGGCACGGAACGGCGCGGGGGGGGGTGCGGCGGGGGCAGGCAGCGCCTGTCGACGGCACCCACACGCCAGGCGCGGGGATGGGGGCGGTGGGGGGGGGAGGGGAGGTTAGGATTGCCTGCAGCCGGCCCCCCGCCGCGCTCGCCATCCGCAACGGTCATTGCCCGCCGCCTGCGTGGCCGTACCGACGCGCGCTCATCCGCGGGGGGACGCGTCCGCGCGTGCGGGCTGGTCTTGTGGCATGAAAGCGGGCGTGCTCCCTGTGACCGCCTTCCCTCCTTTCCCGCTCCCACCCGTCTGTTGCCACACCTTGAGACTGCCACTCCTTGAGACAGCCTTTCGCAAACGGCCGGGGGGCTCTGCGCGACGGCGCTGGTGGGCGGGTACGTCCCCTGTTGCCGCGTCAGTGTAGTGTGTCTGTGTAGGGCGGAGTTCCGCGCCGTGACGCTCGTGTCGATTGCGGACGCAGCCGGCGGCGGGCATTGCCTCCTCCCCTCTTGGACGGCTCCCTCCCTCCTCCTCCCTCCGCCTCCCTGTCCCTCACCCCATCTTGTCCCGTCCCCCCCTCAGCGGCCCACGGTCATCATTAGCCACACGTCGCGGGATGGTGTCTCCGGCGGGCGCCGCCGCGTGTGCGGCGGACGCGCTTGTCACGGACTCGGTGGCGGGCAAACCCCCCTCCCCCATCCCGGCGTATGGCGGCGCCGCCGCCACCCATGCGGCCGCCTCGTCCTCATCGCCCCCTTTGTCGCCGCCCGACGGCACGCCACCGCTGCCGCCGCCGGTCGTGCCGCCCCCGTCGCTCCTCACCCGGTGTCTCCTCTGGGTGCTCCGCGTCACCGACGCCACCCTCCCGTGGTACCGGCTGCCGTTTGTGTTGGGGGCTCTGCTGCTGGCTGTGCGGCGGAAGGTGCTGCAGCGCCTGGCGCTGCTGCCCGTCGGCGGGGAGCCGGCGCCGCCGGCACCCCCCCCCGGCAGTCGCATGCCGCCGCCGCCCCCCCCGACCCGGCCGCGCGCGGTGGCCCACCGAACGGACGATGCGTCCGGGAATGACCCAGAGGCGCCCTACGCGGGTGCCTACGGCACTTTCTTTGGCCGCAACTGCCCGGCGGTGCCCGTCGGCGAGCGGGACGTGCACAACCCGCCGCCGCGGCTGGTGGCGGACCGGCTGCTCGCCCGTCGGCCGAGCGGACCCGGGGGGGTGACGTACAAGAATGCGGGCGACCAGATGAGCGTGGTGGGGGCGGCGTGGATCCAGTTTATGGTCCACAGCTGGGTTCGGCACGTGGAGGAAGAGGGGTACGGGGGGGTGCTCCCCGCGGGGGGGGGGGACGCTGGCGGTGGCGTCAATGGTGGAATCCGCAGCAGCGACGGCGGTGGCGGCGGCGGCGGCGGCGGCGGCGGCGGTGGCGGTGGTCGCTGTCCCCTCCAGTCCTTTACGTTCAAGCGCAACTGCGAGGAGGGGGTGGGCCCCGACGGCGAGGGCGGTGGATTCCGCACCTCCCGCACCATGTGGTGGGACGCCAGCGCGCTCTACGGCCAGACCGCTGCCGAGGTGGCCGCCGGTCGCACCGGCATTGGCGGGGAGGTGCGGGTGGGCGTGCACGGCGCGGACGCAGTCCGGGCGGGGGACCAGGCCAACAGCTGGGTGGGGATGATGGTGCTGCAGGAGCTGTTTGGCGCCGAGCACAACGCGGTGGTGCGGATGCTTGCATCTCGGTACGCGGGCAAGTACGACGATGAACAGCTGTTCCGGATAGGGCGGCTGGTCGTCAGCGCCGTTATTGCCAAGATCCATACCCTCGACTGGACTGTACGTGCAGGGGTGCTGTCGGCCTGGGACCTCTGCATCTGTAGCTGCTTCCTTGTGGGCTGTCCGCGATGCTCAGAGGATCCGACCATACTCTGTCTGTCCTGTATCATGAGGCCTGTTGCTGTGTGTCGGCAGAATGCTCACTCTTGCATCCCTCTCTGAGCTGTTAGCTTTCGTTCTCTCCCTGCTTTATGCCTTGCCCATGTACCCCTCCTTGCTTTCGCGTTGCTCCCGCCCCCCCTCACAGGTGGAGCTGCTCAAGACGAAGATATTGCACCTGTCGATGCATTGCAACTGGGACGGCCTGTTGGGCGCCGGTTTCAAAAATCGCATCGGCCGTATCGGCCGGTCGCCCGGCGTGTTGTCTGGCCTCGTTGGCGCGCCCAAGACCAAGAACCACGGGGTCCCCTACTCGCTCACCGAGGAGTTCACCGCGGTATATCGGCTGCACCCGATGCTGCCAGATAGCTTGCCCATTGGCGGCCCCGCCACCTCCCTGACAGAGCTCCTTGGCAAGGCCGGGGAGGCTACCCTCGCCGCCGCCGGCGCGCCCGCGGTCTGGACCGCCATGGGTTCC
Source organism: Pyropia yezoensis (assembly GCA_009829735.1). Classification (NCBI taxonomy): domain Eukaryota; phylum Rhodophyta; class Bangiophyceae; order Bangiales; family Bangiaceae; genus Pyropia; species Pyropia yezoensis. The sequence continues at coordinate 922,166 of CM020620.1, read as the reverse complement.
ACCCCCACCGGTGCGCTCAGCCTGTTCAACTACCCCGCCGCCCTGCGGGCGTTGGTGCCTACAGACGATGACGGGACGCCGCGGACAGGGCGGCCGGTGGACCTGGCCGCCCTTGATGTGTACCGTGATCGGGCGCGGGGGGTGCTGCGGTACAACGCATTCCGCCGGGCGCTCCACATGCAGCCGTTGCAGCGGTGGGAGGACCTCACCTCTGACCAGGAGGCGCTCGATGAACTCCGCGCCGTGTATGGGGACGAGGCGGCCGGTGGTCTGGAGCGGCTGGACCTTCTCGTGGGGCATTTGGCGGAAGACAAGATCCCAGGCTTTCTCCTCCCCCTGCCGTCCTTCTTCGTCTTCATCGTCATGGCCTCGCGGCGGCTGGAGAGCGATGCTGCATTCAACACGCACTTTACAGAGGAGGTGTACACGCCCGAGGGCCTCGCCTGGGTGCGGGGCGTGAGCGGCCTGCGGGACGTGCTGGCACGCCACATGCCGGCGGTGGCAGCGGAAGTGGGGACAGCAGACTCGGCGTTCTCGCGGTGGGGCAGCTTGCCGGGCAAGCGGATCTGACGGGCAGCGTCGGTAGAGGCTCGTCAGGACTATGTGCGTTCAGCATGTCATTTGCTTTTTTGAACCCAGCGTTTTGAAGCTTGACCCATCCCCAGTGACAGCGTCAGTGTCAATCCCCGAACAGTGCCTTCTGCCGTAAAGTTGCCGCGTTTGCGTACATGGCAACTGCACAAGCAGTCGCCTTCCCTGAGTAGAGGCGCTCCCCCCTTTTCTCCAAGCGCCGACGGCGCCTTGTTTCATTGCGGTCCTGGGAGACCGGGGGGGGTGGGAGGGCGAGGGAGCAGGCAAGGGCGGTGCTAGCACCAATAGTGGCGCGGGGGCGGAGGCGCGACAGCCAGTGTGAGCCACTTACGGCGGCGCATCTGTCCCACGGGCGTCACGCGGGGCTCCTCACTGGTCGACCCGGCTGACCACCGACGTGCCCTGTCTATTTGCGCCGGCTGACGGCAGCCGATGCGGATGGTCAGTGCCGCCGCTCGCGTGGGGTTGAGCGTGTGCCAACCGATGGGCCTGGTGGGCCCGCCGAACTGCTTGCCGCGCCTGGCAGCGACCGCGATGCCCAACTTCACTGTCTGGGGCGCCGTCGGCCCGATGACATGCGTGTGCGCCCCAAATGATTGGGCCATCTGTTGTTGGTAGAAAACGTCTGTTTCAAGTGGTCAGCCTCTGTTTACATTATTGAACCTGGATTGCCCGCCCCTGTGTGGTACTCCTCCCCCGGCCCCTTTTTTCTCTCCCCCTTCATCCTTGCGATTTCTTGGGCGCTCCCACCCCGCCTCAGATTCTCCTTTTACTCTGGCGCGGGGCTCTTGTGCCCGTATCTGGAATGCGGCAGCAGCAGCTCCAAGGGCGTCAACAATCGCAGTTAATATCGAAGGCAAGCGGCTCTTGGGCCCACCCCGGGGTGGGGGGCGCGGAAAGGCGGGTGGCGGGGGCTGGGAGACATAGGAGTGCGGGGCGCGGCATGGTGGCCACTCTTGTCCATGGGCATGGCCGTGGGTCCATGGCGTTCGGGGCTGGCTGGGGAAAGGGGGAGGTCTGCAGCGCACCGTCGTCGAGGATGTCGACCCAAATCGTTGAGCCGCCGCAGTGTATTCACTCTGTGAGTTCCTGAGCGGGCTGGTGAGGAGCCATGATTCTGGCGCTGCCGCAGACCCTTCCTTCCAAGTCCGCCTCGTGCGTGTTCGCCACCCGCTGCTTGGACACGCCCTGACCTATCTCGCCCCCCCCATGGCGTGCTTTGAGGGATGTTGGCGCTCGACTTATGGGAGCGCAGACAGTGTACATATATAGCCGCGCGCACAGCGCGGTCGGGCTGCGGCCGACGACTGATCACGGAATAGGCGGTAGGCGGGGAAGACTGTCAACCGTCTTCCAGCACAGCACGAGAGCCAGCTTTGATTCAAATCGGGACCGAGATGGCCTGTCTGACCAAGAGAAATGTGCCGACACTTACACATTTAGCGGCTTCACTTTCTGTATCTCCTGTCATCTCCAGGATCGTTTCGAAGTTACCAAGTAAATACTCAGTATACACTGTGATGGCACCTCCCGCGATTCAATTCAAGCTATAGCTTGCCACGGCCCCACGCGCGCGCGCCCTCGCGACTGGTGGCGTGCGTGGCACGCAACGAAGCCCTCCCCCGCGCACCCCCATCCGTGTTGCCGACTTCGTGGCCGCGCTCCCGCCCCCGCCCCCCAACGCTCCACTGGCCTTCCCCCCTTCCCTTCCCTCCGCCCTCTCTTCACTCCAACCTTTTCGTTTTTCCCCTTCACCCCCTTCATCCTCCTTGGCACAGAGGGCCACCGGGGAGGTCGCGGTGGCGGCGGGCGTCCGCCTCCCTCCTCCCAACCCCCCCCCCCCCCCCCCCCCCTTGGCTCTTCCAGGGACCTCATCCCCCTCCACCGTCCCCTCTGCGGTACGCCGTGCACCAGCCCTTCTCCCGCCGCCTCTGCTGCTGCTGCCACCACGCCACCGCTGGCCATGGCGTCGGTGGTAGCGACGGCGACGCCTGCCTCCCCCCGCCCACCCGTCGATGGCGCGTCCCTACTGGCGGCTGCCGCGGCGGGCGGCGGCGGCGGTGGAGGGGGGAGTCGTTCCGGCAACCTGGACGGAGCGGCGGCTTCGTGCACGCCCCTGCCAGCGGGGTCTGCTGCCACCGGCGTCGCACCGGCGTCGGCCGGCCCGTCGGGGTGGGGAGACCCGGCGGCAGCGGCAGCTGGGCAAGGGAACGGCGGAGCGGTGGTGAGGGCGGCGGCGGCGGCGGCTGCGACGGCAGCGGCAGAGGCAAAGACAAAGGCGGGGCGGGAGGCAACGGCGGCGCCCTCTCCTACCCACCACCCCCCGACTGGCATGACCGCGGTACAGGAACCAACCACCGTCCCCACCCCCAGCATGGCCTCGCCCAATGGGGACGCGATTGCTGCCGACGCTGCAGCCGCCGCTGCAGCAGTGCTTGCCGGTGGGGGCGCGCCCGCTGAGCACGCGCCCGCCGCCAGCTGGCGGCCTCCCCTGCCGTGGCCGGCGGTCGGTGAGGGGAAGCTGCCAGCAGCGGGCCGCCCGTCCACCCTCACCGCCGCCGCCGCCACCGCCGCCGCCGCCACCGCCGCCGCTGACAGCGCCGCCGCTGACAGCGCCGCCGCCGAAGCGGCCGCCGTCGACGCGGCAACGACTGCAGCGGCGACGGCGGCCGGTACAGCCGCCACCGCGGTCGCTGCCACCGTCGAGCCGTCGAAAGTGTGTGGCATTGGTCTGTCGGCCGAGCAACAGCTCCGGCCTCCGCGGTCACGGTCAGAGACGGTGGCGCTGTTGGCCACGTACCACGCCCTGCGGCCGGCAGTGGGGCGGCGGCGCGACCGGCGGGAGGAGAACCGCCGCAACTACCTGCGACGGCTGGCGCGCAAGGCGGCGGCCACTGCCGCGGCCGACGAGGCGGGGGTGGTGGTGGCGGGCGCGCCGCCGGGGTGGTTGGGGGTGAAACAGTTTAAGGGGGAAGCGGGGGCCGCCGCCGCCGACCCCGCCGCCATCAATGCCGCCACCGCTTCCGGGCAGGGCGGGGGGCTCAACGGGGTCGCGCCATCGTTCGTCGTGGACGACGACGTTGAGGTCATCCAAATGGAAGTTGTCGTCGGTCACCGTGCGTTGGTGGGCACGTCGCGGGGCAGCGGCGCAGCTGCCCCCGCGGCTGCCACGCCCGCCAACGGCATGGACGATGATGGCAGCGTCGGGAACGGGTGCGGCTCTGGGGAGCACGGCGGCAGCGGCGACACGCCCCCTACACTGTCGCCCCACACATTGCCCCCGCGATTGCCGCCGGCGGCGGGCAGCGGGGCGGCGACGGCGGCAGCAGAAGTGACGGCGGTGCAGGAGGCGGCGCTACGAGCACCTGCAGCCCCCCCCCTCCCCACCCGCGGCTCGGCGGGCACCATCCCCCCCTCGGCCATCCCCTTCTCGTCGCTGACGCGGGCCCCCCCCGATGCGCTCGCGTCGGCGCTGGTAGCGTACGTGTGGGAGGGGCAGCCCGCCGTCGCTGCGGCAGTGGCGGCTCCCATAGCGCGCGCCGCGGCCGCCGAGGCAGTTGGCGGCCGCGCGGTGGTGGCTGACCCAGACGATGCCGCGCTGGGGCGGGTGTTGCTCGGAGTGTGGGGGGTGGGCGGGGTGGCGGGGGGGGGTGGATGGGTGGGGGGGGCGGGTGCCGTGCCCCGGGGTGTGTGGGTGCTGACGCTCGCGTTTTTGTGCGGCCTCCGCAATGCGGCTGCGCGGGAGATGGCGGGCTGACCGCCAGGGGGGGGGTGTGTGGGGGGTGGCGGGTGGGGCTGAGGGGCGATGGTGCGAGGTCGTATTGTGGACCGGTTCGGGGGGGAGGGAGGAGGGGCGGGGGTGCAGGCATAGGGACGTCCGTGGGTCATGTACGCCGAACGGGGAGCGTGACGTGGGGGGGGCACGGGGGGATGGGGTGGCGCCGTTGATGGACATGGGGGGGACGGGCGCAGGGGGGGGGGCAGAGACCTGGCCAACCGCGACCCCAGCACTGCGCGCTGTGCTGCGCCGCTGCTTCTTTCCGCCGCCACTGCCTCTTTTCGCCGCCGCTGCCGCTGCCGCTGCCGCTGTCGCCACCGTTGCAGCCGTTGGGGTGGTGAGGGGAGGCCGGGCGGCTGGGCCCGGCCGGCGCCGATGGCTGGGCAAACGAACGAGCTAGCGCGCGGTCGGAAGGGCGGCCTGCCGGAGCCGCCGTGGTCGTCACCGCCGCTGCTTCACCGTCGACGCCGTCACCCGCGCCTGCTGCCACCGCCGCTGCCGTCACTGCCACTTACCGCCGCCGTCGACGCGCCCGCCACGGCGACCGCCGCTACGGTGGCTGCGGCCACCGGCGTCCCCCCCTCTGGTCTTTGCCACATGTCGTCGCTGCTTGCCGCCGCCGCCGCCGTGGCCATCGCCGCCGCTTGCCGCCGCCGCCGACATATGCGCCGCGTAGGCGCGGCCACGGGAGCCAGAGCGGCCAAGGAGAAGGCGGCACATTGTGCGGGCAGTGTGTGGGGCACAGTACCCCCCCGTTCCACACTCCTCCCCCTTGCTCTGTGTTTCCTTTCCTTTCCGCCGCCCTGTGGCCGTGGCGGTGAAGAGGGTCCCACCAGGCCATGCGCACTGAAAGGACCCCCTTTCGCCAGGGAAGGGGTGCAGCCGCGGGCCCAAATTCGGCGAGGGCGCGGCGCGCTTCGCGCGCCCTTGGCGCCCGCCCCCGCGCTTCCCCCCCCCTCTTGTCCACCCGTGCTCCTTCCCGAAAGGGATTGGCTGTGTGAGTGGGTGGCGGCGGCCGTATGGCGTCCATGCGTAGCGGCGGCTGGCTGGGAGCGGCGCTGGGGCCGACGGGAATGGGTGCTGCCCAGAGCACTGCTCTGAGAGCAGCCATCCTCAAGGTTGCGTGGGAAGGTGGCGACGGCGCGGGCCCATCCTGTCGCCTGTTGGGGCTGGTGGGGTGGGACTACTTTGGGCGGGTTCCCCCGGCCCGACGGTGCGTACGCGCGTCCACGCCCGTCTCGCGTGCCTTTTCCCGTTGTTGGCAGCAGCGTGTGCCCCATTTCCTCTTCCTCCCACTTCCTCCCCCTTCCTCCCCTTCTGTTGCTTTCTGTTGCTTCTGTACCCGGCCACCCATCCCTGTCCTTCTCCGTCCATCCCACCTCGGCGCCGCCCTTCCTCTACGTCGCGTTGCCCCCCCCCCCCCACCTCCCAAGCACGACCCATCCTCCCCCGCCCCCCCCTGCATTGTCCGACGATGCCCAACCCCCTCTCCCTCTCCGCCGCCCGCCGCCGGCGCGCCGTCCGCCGCGCACTGGCCGCGCTCGCCGCGGCGGTCGACGGGGCGCGCCCCCCCCCCACCCCCCCCCCCAAGGGGGCCGTGCACCCCCCCTTCCCTCCTCTCCCTCCTACCCCCGCGCGGCCGCCCCCCCCCCCAATCCGCGCCGCCCCCCCCCCCCCCCGCACCCCCCCCCCTGGCCTCGGCGCCGCCGACGTGGCGCTGCTCACCCCGTCGGGGCGGGTGGTTGGGGAGGAGGGCCTCCGCCACCCCGCCGCGATGGCCGCCGCCCTTGCCGGTGCGGACCGCATCGCGGGGGCGGCGGCGGCGGTGGCGGCGGCGGTAGTGGTGGGCGGGGGGGGGGGGAGGGCGGCGCGGGGGGGGGGGCATGGTGCCCATTTGGGGGGGGGGGGGGGGGTAGGGGGGAATGGGTGGGGGGGGGGGAGGTTCCGGGATGGGCGGGGGGGGGGGGGACTTGGGTGGTGGCGGCGGCAGCTGGGGTGGGGGCGGGGGTGGGCGGGGGGGGGGGGGGGGGGGTGCCGTTGGCATGGTCCGCGTACGCGGCGGCAAGGGCGTGGTCACCTACTACAGCCTCGGGGAATACGTACGTGGAGGTGGGGGGAGACTCATGGGGCGGTGGGTGGTGCGTGCTCTTGTCGCGGACTCTGGTGCGTCGTTTTTGCGAGGAGGGGGAGGGGAGGGTGGGGGCGGCGGCATCTGCCGCCCTTCCTCCCCCTTTGTTCCCTGTTTTTGTTCTTGTTGTTTACCTCCTGGCCGACAGCTCTGTCGTCGGCCGTGCCCGGCTTCTTTTTATTCTTGCCTCGTGTCTGGGCGTGGGTGGGGATGGGGTCACCTTGGGGATGGGCCCGCAGCTTCCCATGGAGCACTCCGTACTCCCGCGGGTGCCGCGCCCGCGGCCGCCGCCGCCGCCGCCGCCGCCGCCGGCCGCCCACCCACGCAGGCCATTGGGAAACGTGTGCCCTGCTGACTGACTGCCGTGGACGCTGTCCCTCCCTCCACCGTCCCACCCTTCGCCCTCCCGCCTGCCCATCGGGCGTTGCGGGCCACCATCCCGCCGCCCTTCCCTCCCCGCCCACTCGTCTCGCCCTCGCCCTACGTTCCCCTCCTCCTCCTCCTCCTCACCTGCCCCCTTTTCTGCCCTTTGCTTGCTGCGTCCTCTTTCTTCTTCTTGGCCTCCACCGCCTGCCCCACGCATGTCCACCCCCGTCGTCGCCGGCTCCCTGCTGTCGTCTCTTCCACACACACACACACCACCCATGCTACCCAACTCCCCTTCCCACCACCCCCCCTCCTACCCACCCCCGTAGACCGTCCTCACCTACACGCCCCTCCCCGACGGCGCCGCCCCCGTCGACGCCCTCCTCGCCGCCGCCGACGAGGCGGTGGGCGCCACGCCCCCCTACCGCGCCGACAGCCCGCTGGCGGCCCTGCGCGCGGTGCTCGAGGTGGACTGAGCGTGCGCTGGTGGGGGGGTGAGGCGTGTCCAGGTGAGGTGTACAGCACATGTGCGTGGATTGGCTTCGCTTGGGGGGGGGGTGGCGGGGTGTGGCAGGGGGAGGGCGGGGGGGGGGGGCGACGGGGGGCGGCACTCGACCCAACGATCCGGGGACCGACGAGAGCGCCTGGATCTGGAGATGATCCCTTTGCCCTCATTCCCACGTGTCGGCCTCACCCCGCCTCCACCGCCCCTCGACCTCTGGGCGGCGCCAGTGTTCCCCGCCGCTGCCCCCCTCGTCTCCCCGCGTTCTGGCTTTGTGGTGCACGCCATGGCGCCGTCGGTGGCCGCCTTTCTGTCACCCCCCCCCGCTTTGCTGCGGCGGCCGCCGCGGCCGTCGCTGCGGAGGGCGGCCGCCGCGGCCGCAACAGCGTCCACCCCTCCCGTCCCGGCCGTATCGGCGGCGGCCCCCCCCCCCTCCCCCCCCCCCCCCCCCCCTCCCAGCGGGGCAGCCCCCACCCGCCGTGCCTTTCTCACCCACTCCCTCATCCTCCCACCCTTGGCAGCGGCGGCGGCGGCGGCGGCCGTGTCCCATCCTATGGCGCCGGCGGCGGCGGCGCCCCCGCCGCCGTCGCTGCGGTCCCGCCTCGGGGCGCCCCCCGCCTTCCCCCCCCCCCCACGTACCTTTACCGGCGGCACCGCCGACGACCTGGTCTACCCGCCCTGGCTGGCCGGCACCTGGGCCGCCTCGTCGGTGGTGGTGGCCGTCGACGCGCCGTCGGGGGTGACGGCGTTTGCCGGGGGGGCCGCCGGCCTGTCGCGCGCCCGTGCCGAGGTGGCCGCGGGCACGCCGACCGTGTACCTGGTGCGCTTTGTGCCGCTGCCGTCGCCGCCGGGGAGCGGGGGGGGGGGGGGCGCGGACCCGTCTGTGGGGGGCGACGGCGGGGGCGGCGGCGGCGTCATTGCCGACCGGGCGTTCAACGTGCGGTCGCTCGTCGGGGCGGTCATGGGCGCCGACGCGGTGCGGGAGGTGGCGGCATCGCCGGCGGTGGTGACGGCCGTCTTGCGGCCCGCAGCGGCGGCGGCGGCGGCGGCACGCCCGCCACCGGCGGCGGAGGGGGGGACCGCCCCCGCGCCACCCCCCGCCAGGCCTATGGAGTGGCGGGTGCGGCTGGACGTGGTCGGCCGTGCCGCAGAGGCGGACCCCCCCCGCACCGCCTTTTACGGCTCCGAGTACACGCGGCAGACGGTGGCGGCGCCCGGTGGCGGCGGCGCGGCGGCGGTCAAGTGGATTGAGGCAACCACCCGGTACGCGCTGGTGCGCGACGACGGCGGCGACGGCGGCGGCGGTGGCGGCGGCGGCGATGCCCGCGATGAGGCGGGGCGGGGGGGGTGGGGCGGGGGGGGGGTCGGGGGGGCGGCTGCGCGGGTGGTGGCACGCCAGCGGGTGGCTACGTACGCGCCCGCTCCGGGGGGGGGGGTGTCCCCCGTGCCGTGTGACGTGCGGTTGTACGAAATGGTGTACGAGCGGCTGCCCGAGGGGGGGGGGGGGGCGGGGCTCGTGCCGGGAGGGGGGGCCTGACCGTGCCACCAGCCGTGGCTGTAGGGCGGGTCGGCGGTGGGGCCGTTGTGGCGGCGGCGGCGGCGGTGGTGTTGGTGGTGGTGGTGGTGGTGGTGGTGGTGGTGGTGGTGGTGGTGGTGGTGGTGGTGGTGGTGGTGGTGGTTGTGGTGGCGGCAGCCGCGGCGGCAGGCCGGCCATCTCCCCGTCACGACTGCTGGTGCCGTGGGGGTGCGACCCAGAATGGGGGGGGCCATGGGAGAGGGGCGGGCAGTATCCGCCGCTGGTTGAGCGTGAAGAGGCCCTGGAGTCGCGGAGGGGGGAGCGCTCATGGTTCACCGTCCCCCCTTGCCTGCACCACAGGCACGCGCGCGGCCGCCGCGACCGCGCCGTCTGTTGGCAGCGGGTGCCAGGGTCTGCTACGAACAACAAAGTGAACCGAAAAAACAACATGGGGCGCCGCAGACAGACAGCGCGCCAGCGGCGGGGTTTCTCCCCGCTGCAGGGCGCCGCGCCGCGACGCCGCGGCCGCCGTGACCACCCCCCTTTCTCCCCCGCCCCCCCTCGCCACGATCTGTACATGTCGGCCACCGCGCGCAAGGCACGCCCCAACGCGGCACTGCGGCGGCCGTCCCCCCCTAAGAGGCCCTGGCCTGTCCCATCGCCCCCTCCCCCCACCCTCTCGCCGCTGTGCCACACACCCTCCCCCACCCACTGCCCCCCACCCCCCCTCCCTGACCGCGGTGGCGGTGGGGGCTCGCGCGGCGCGCGTGGCCCCCCCGCCCCTTCCCCTTATCCGTGCGAAATTGGCGCGCCGTCCCGGCGCCCACCCGCCCGCCTGCTCGCCTCACTCATCGTCCACCGGAGGTTTTTCCTGCAACACCTGCAGCAGCGTCACGCGGATTTCGTTGAGGTCCTCCCCGCGGAGGGTACAGCGGACAAAGCGGGCGTCGACCTCCATCTGGACCTGCAGGGGGGGGGACGACAGGTAGCGCGCGAAGAGGGATGGAATGTAGGGAGAAAGAGGAGGGGAGATGGGGGGGGGGGGGATGAGGCGAGGCAGATATGTATCAGACGGTCAGCCCACAAAGAGCGCAGTAACTCAAGGAAAAGCGCAGAAGACCACCCCGGCGCCATAGCGCCCGCAGTAACGGAGGGCCTGAGCACGCCGCAAGTGGTCTTCGCTGCGCAGCTGCATCGTTCATGAAGCAGCCGAAGCACACACGAGAGCTCCAGCACCCCGGTCACTCCTGCCCGCACCCTGCCTCCCCCACCCCTTCCGTTCGTCTCGTCATTCTCAAACCAGCCTCCACGCCACCCCCCGTCACCCTCCGAATGACACAGTAGGCTTACCATCTCCAGCGCCCCCTTGATAACTCCGCACAGCACGTTCGAGTACCACACCCCCCCCCACTTTTCCGGGAGCTCGGTAAACTCTGCCAGCGGGTTGTCGGTAAAGACAAGCGAAAACGTGCGACGGTCCGAGGACCAGCTGCCTACCAGCGCGGGCACGCCGAGGAACATTTTGAACGCCACCTTGGCCACCACGTCCGCCGTATCCGCAAAGGACGCACAGGGGGGGGCCTTGGACTTGGCGAGAAAGTCGTCGACAAGGCGCACACCTAGAGGTAAAGAAGAGGGAACGGGGTGCCAGAGGTGGGACAAGCAGGTAGAGTGCAGGGGGTCAGCCCGAAGGAGAGGCCGTCAGTGAAGGCGAGCAGGGGGAAAAGGCGCCAGCGCAGGACAGGCAGGACTTGGGAGCAGGGAGCAGAGAAACACTACTGCCAACGCGGCTGCCAAAAGAGTGGTGGCCGAAGGAGGGCGCGGCTGCCAAAAAAGCGGCCAAAGGGGGGCGAATGACAATTTCAGCAGGCGCGCGCCCCGACCGCCGCGACCGCCATCACCCCTCTGAGGGGCACACCGTGCCATGGACGACGGTGCCGACGCTGACACATCCAATCTCCGCAACCAGCACTGCCGCCCATGGCCGCCGAACAAACATAGAGGCGTCATCAGGCTGACCAGCCCATCCCCGGCCCCTGTGCCTGTGGCACCCCTGCAAACCTCACGATGGCCACACAAAAAGAGGCCCAGCAGCAGCTGCCCCACGTCACACACCGATGTTATAGCCCATCCGCGCCAGTTGCGCGTTCACCTCCTCTGCGTCTTCATAGTCAATGAGCAGCTGCCGCACAAAGGAGCCGTAGGTGAGTGCGAGCAGCTCCGCGCTGACCTTATCGGTCCGCTCAAAGGCAGCATCACCCAACTTGGATAAAGAGGCTTTCGACATGGTTTGGGGGAGCGACGTTGGAGGCTGCAGTGGAGAAAGGTGTGGTGGGTGACCAAGGGCGCACTCGGTCGTGGGGGGGAGGGGATGGGACATGCGCGCAGTGCAGTCGGTGCACACTCGACTAAGAGGTGACAGCACGGGGAAAACAACAAACGTGGCAAACGTGAGCTTCCCTGTTTAGAGGTAATTACTATACCAATTATGTTCACAAAAATGTATATACATATACATTTTGTCTTCTTTACAAGTCATTTATGTACTTGTCTGTTGCTCGCCTGACTCGGCCAACTTACCACCGAGATCAGGGCCAACCGGTCGAGGTCAGTCCCATTTCTTGACCAATCGGATCGCAACCACGAGACGTGACCAGCCGCCATCGTGGCATTGAGGGGGCGACCGCAGCGCGCCAATGACCTCGGGTGGCAGCCGCTGATCTCGTTTTGCCCCCAGGTGTCCCAGGAGGCCCCCGGAGGATGCCCCCGCGCCGGCGCATCGCTGCGGTGGGCCACCCAGACACGCACACGGGCCGCTCCGCACCACTCGCTGCCTTGCCTCCCACACACGCCCCCAGGCCGCCACCCACTTGACCCGCCTCCCCCGCATTGCCACCCGCCTCCTCCACCCGGACGCTTTCTTCGTCACTCTCCCTCTCCCCCCCCGTCCACTCTCATCCCTCCCAGTGCAGCATCATCCCCCCTCTGAACACCACCTACTCCTTCACGATGGTGGCCTTCGTGCATACCCCCGTCCCCCTGCGCGCAAGCCTGACCAAGTACGTTGCGAAACGACGCTGGTGACGCTCTTTTGGGGGTGCTGTGGAGCTTCGCCTCGGGTACCGGCTGGGCGACGTTGGGCGTGCAGCATTCGTGCTGTGTGATGCGTGCGCGACTGCGAGCGCGTGCCGATCTCGTTGCCTGCTTTGCGAGAGCACGTGCCTCCTCAGGGATGCTGAGAATTGAGGTCTTGGCATCCCATCTGAGGGTTTTTCATTTATGAGTGGCCGTGCTGTTGCAGTTTTTTAAGTGCCGTCTTCCTGTGGTGGGGCTCATGGACTGGGAAAGCTGGGATTGGTGTCGACACTCGTGTTCTCCGTACCGCGCCTTTCGGCGCACGTAGGTTCTGCGGACTCTCCGGTTGGCTGTTGTTACACTCAGCGTGGGCGCTCACAATATTCCTTCCGCTTCTCTCTTGTGTTCGCAACGTTCATGTGGACTTTTCGCGCGTTCCGCAGGGCTACCATCTCGCGGTCGGCTTTTATGGGCCGCCGCGCGACGACCGCGCCGGTCGTTGCCTCCAAGGCCACCGTCCGGATGCAGCAGCTGCCGGTGTTCACCAACGCGATGGCCGAATTCAAGGCTGAGTACCCGGACTTTGCCAAGCGGGGATGGGGCGCGACTGTCAAGGCCGAGGTACGTCTATTAGACGCGAGTGTTACACTCTGCGGCGCGGAACTGGCTCATCGCCTGCCTGTCGGAGAGAGCTATACTTCTTGGTTTGGGCTGACCGTGGTTACGAAGCGCGCGGTGAGAACGTCTGATGGCGTTGGGGCTCAGCAGCTCTCCGAACGGTTGCGTGTTCTAGACCCTGGCGGCATCATCTGACACACGCTCGTTCTATCTAAGCTTTGCTTGGATTGCCTGCCTTTTTCTGTGCATTTTGTTCCCTGTTTACGCTCACAGCGCTGGAACGGGCGCCACGTGATGGCTGGCTGGGTCATTCTTGTCGCCACCGGCTTTGTCAAGGGCCACGGTCTGATCCCTGACGCCAGCGTCCCGCTGGACCTCAAGCAGTGGGGCACCCTCGCGGCGCTGGGCAACCAGCAGCCCATTACCAACGAGCGCGCCATCATTCTGATTGCCCACGTGCATCTGCTGTTCGTGTCGGTGGCCGCCGCCCTGGCGCCGTTCGCGTTCCAGGACAAGCTGCTGCTGGCGCCGGGTGAGGAGGACGAGAAGCCCGCGGGGCTCATCCCGCCGCTGACGTTTGGTCTGACCAAGGACGCGGAGATGTGGAACGGGCGGGTTGCCATGCTCGGGCTGATGGTGCTTGTGGGTGCGTCGGTGGCCACCAAGACGCCCATTCTGGACACCCTCAACAAGGGGCTCGGGAACCTGCTGTTCTAGGCCCTTCGCGCGCTGTCGAGTTTTTTCTTCCTTTAAATCTGTTTTTCTCGCGTTGTAATTGTTTGTCAAGGCTGTCGGTATCTTGAGTTCCAGGTGATCATATTGTACCTCTTTTGGGCTGTGCAGGGCTCTGGTTGACGGCGGCGCACATCCCAACGGCTGTTGGCTGCTGGCTATGAGAATCACCTCACGAGCGTACCTTTGCCGCTGCACAGGAGCCCCTTACGGCAGACGCGGTTGGGATCATGGCGAACTCTCGGTGGCCGCACATCACCTCGGTTGGGAGGTTGGTCACTCACGTCGGGTCGGGAGTTTGGGGCACTTCGAGACCGGTGGTGTGGCACACTGGTTGAATTCTTGGTGCCTGTCACTGCTAGTCGGGAAAGTCCGGCTGTGTCTCGCGTTATACCACGGTCAATGTACAGAGAGCAGGCCCCCTTGTGACGACACCGTGTAGTTGTATCGCTAGCCCCTTGAGCCGTACGAAGTGAAGAACCGGAGCGCGACCCTACGGCTCCGACTGAGGGTGCGTGAAGCCCCGTAGCACAGACACCCCGCGGCATGGCGGGCGTACTTTGCACGCGCCCGTCGACGCCTCACCCTTTGTAATTGTCTCTCGTCAGTGCAGCCCAACGGTCGAACGAATTGGGCTCCCCCGTTGTCACCGCGCCTGCCCCCGCCACTGCTCCTTACCGCCAACCTCGCCGTACGGCTCCTAGCCATACCCCCTCCCAAACCAGTCTGGCTCACTGTCGGCCACAGTTGCAGTCTTCCTCCCGCTCTGTGCCCGCTGCATACCGCCCCGCCGCAACCCCGGCCGCGTACCAGGCGGCGAGCAAGTCTGCCACTCCCGTTGGCAAGCCTGGTGGCGGTGGGGGTGGTGCAGGCGGCAGCCGCGGCTGCGGTGGTCGTGCGGGCCTTGCCACCGTTGTCGCGTGCGCCGGGAACGGTTGGGGCGGCGCTGCGGCAGCCAACGAGTGCGGCTGCAGCGGGTGGGCGTTCGCGTAGTGGGGCGGCGGCACCAGCAGGTCGGCGGGGACGGGCGGCACAACGAGGAGCGGCGGGAAGGCCACGTTCATGGAATTCGGATGGGGGGGAGGGTGACCGTGGCTGTTGCCGTGTATGTTACCAGGTGGCGGCACAGGGTGATGATGGGATGGTGGTGCATGGTGGTGGTGAGACGGCGTTGCATTGGCGCACGCCAGCGGTGGGTGGAAGTGGGGCGACGTCGATTGGTGGCCCGCCGGCGGGTGGTGGCTCGACGGCAAGTGATGACCCGCAGGCGAGAGGTGCCCCGCCGGGGAGTCGTGGTCCGACGGCGGGTGGTGGCTCATAGGCGAGTGGTGGTTCGGCGGCGGGTGGTGGTCCGCAGGCGAGTCGTGGCTCGACGGCGCATGGTGGCCCGCCGGAGCGTGGTGGCCCGCCGGCGCGTGGTGGGGCGCATGCGTAGGCCCCACCCCGCCACGGGTGTGCCCCGGCGGGGCAGCCACCCGCCCAGGTCGCCATGACCCGTCATACGCGTACGCCGGCAGCGGCGGGTTTGGTGGCTGGCCCGGAGCGGCGGGTAACGGAGAACCGCGCGGCGGCGGCGCGCCTGATGCCGCCGCGATAGCAGCGCTATCCACACGGGGGGGGGGGGGGACCACCGCGCCAGGTCGCAGAGTATGGCCCCGAGGGGGTCGAGGAGGAAAGCCCCGGCCGGGCCTCTGCGGCAAGGACAGACAGGTGGCGCTACCACCGATGTCACCGACAGATCGCACATCCGCAGGGACCAGCTCCCCGCCGTCGGGAGTGACGGCTACACCGTTGGTGGCAGGTGAGCCCGCCACGCGCCACCCATCCGCCACAGCCGTCGTGGACTCACCGCCGATAGCTTCGTGCGCCTCTATAGGCGCCGACCATTCGGAATCGGAATCATCGTGGGCGGGCGAGGTCTCCTCAGCGATTGGGGGGCCCCGCGGCGCAAGAGCCGCGCTGAGGCCGTCAACTGAAGAGGGTGAGGCTGACCCCTGCTGCCGTCCGGAGGTCAAAGGTGACAAGGAGGGAAGGGGGTGCGTCCCCGCGGTGGTCCCGGCAGCCCAAGCGTCCGGAGTAAGCGATGCATCGACGCCGACTGCGGACACAACGTCAGCGCCCACTTCAAAGACGCTCCCGCTGTCCCCTCCGCGTACATTGCCACCGCCACCAGGACGTTCCCCGCCCCCGTCGCCAGCTTCGTCCCCGCGACAACCATCGCCAGCCCAGCCAACGCCCTCGCCGTCTCCGCGGCGTCTATCATTGGCGCTGACCGCTTGGGTGTGACCAACGGCCATTGAGACGTGACTGGCGTCCTCTTGAATACTGCCGCTGGCGTCTTGGGCGCTGCCGCCGGCTTCCTCGTCGTTCCCGTCACCGACTCCACCAGCACTGTGGGCACCACCCCCGCTGTCCCCCACATCATCGCCTCCGTCCGCTTCCCCTAGCCGCAGCGACGCCATCGACGCGACATAGGCGTCGAGCAGCAAGCTGTCATCCCACGTGCCGTCGTCGGGGGTCAATCGAGGCGGGGGGCGGCCGGCCATGGCTGCAGACGGAGTGGTAGAGCAGCCCGCTCGAAAAAGGACAAGAGTGGAGTGGGGAGCCGTACATGCGGGATGAAGACAAGCTGGAAGGGCGGCGGGAGGGGGTTGACAATCGAGAAAACGGCATGAGGCCCCCAGGTTGCCTCAAGACAGGCACTCGGTGGGCCACGGCGATCGGCCACACCCACACATAGACGACCGGCTACAGTGTAGGGCGGTGTCGCACGACGAAGTGGGCATGCGACTCCTTGACCAGTCGACCGCGAGTGCACGCTGTCCGACACCACCTCCCACAGTGCAAAGATTGTCAAGTAGCCCGTATGTCACGAACAATAGTGGCCCGATGACGCATATGTACTGTACATACACCACGTGTCAAGGCTGGGCCATGTTGGCCCCGGTTGGCGCCCCGCGCGAGGGACAAAGAGATGCCTGCAAGAAGCTTCAATGTGCGACCTGGAGTGGGGCGTCATCTAATGCCAGGTCACTCGAGTGACCTGAGCACCATGAGCGCTGACTTGGCGTACAAGATTAAGCTGGGTTACTCCTTCCCGCTGCGGAGCCGTCTGCAGATATAATAAAAAAGAAGGCCGTGAAAAAAGAAGAGACCCCTCGAATAGGCGCGCACCCTCACCCAGTTGTTCCACCACCGCGCACATCCAGCGGACACGAACGGAGCGACCAAGATACGCCGGAGAAAAGCCATGAGCTCGCCCATCAACACCCTTATTCTCGCTTCGCCATCCCGAACCCCATCCCCGCTCCACGAAGGTATCTCATCCCGAAGTCTCGTGGGCGTCCGTCTTGAGCACGCTCTCCTTGCCCGAATAATCCGCCAGCGGCGGCATCCGACCCTCGGTCGCCTTTTGGCCTTCCCGGGCAGGTACCACCTTAGACACCGCCGCCGGCGGGCTCCCGTCCGGCCCGCAGTTCTGGCCAGACACGTCGCACATGTCGTCGGCAAGGACACTCAACGGCTGGGACGCGTAGTCGACCGTATCCGCACCGCCAGAGTCGTTGTTCTTGCCACGACCACGGCCGCGAGCCGCCATCCGCACTCCCGCCGCTGCGGGGCGGGAAGGGGGAGCGGGGCGGCAGCCACAGCAGCCAGGGCGGCAGCCACAGACGGACGCCACTTGAGTAGCAACCAGAAGTGAGCCAGGTGAGCTCACCACAAAGGCAACCATGGCTGGAGGGGAGGTGGGAAAGGGGTGGGGAGGGAACAACGAGGGAGTAGCGAGAACCGACAGACGACGGAAACGACAGGGCTAGGCCAGTAGGTCACGGGAATGAAAAAAGCTGGTAGAGGGAGACGGTAGGTGGGGGCTCCTTGCTGTGCGCGCGCGGGGGAACGTGCTGGTTTGCGAGGTCGAGCGAGCAGTCGAGACCCGCAGTCGTCCCACTGCCCCTCTGACAGGATCGCTCAAAAAGGTGAGTCCATTGTGAGAGCAGGGCTCCCGCTGCTCGCGCGCGCGCGCCACAGAGCACCGGGAGGTCCTCAGGAGGCCGTGAGCAGCGCCTGGCGGTCGAGCGCACTGGGCTGCCTACGAGACACCACACCGGCAGACCGGCCAAGCCCTCGCTGTTGGAGATGCAACCTGCATCTCGCCCGGAATGAATCTGCGGGTGGAGCCAATCGCGTGGCTCACCTGGAACAAATCTCGAGGAACAGCCAACCAGAACAGCGGGGGAGATGGCTGATGGGCCAGATATCACCAACGAGGAGTGACGAAACAATTTCCCTTCGAGTACAGTGCGTCCACGACGTAGATAATCTGTTTTTGTACTTGGTATCGGCAAGCTCGTAGTGTACCTCGTACGGCCGTTCTTTAAGCCAGCAGTGCCCGGCTACAACACGCCGTCGTGCCAAGATCCGCACACGGCGTCCGTCTGATTGTCGCTTGGAGGAACAAAAGGGATTTTGGTCGCCCAGCGAATGCTGGACAAGGTCGGGGACGAGCTCGCACGAGACGTCGCCCGCTTGGTATGACGGCAGTGGAGTCTGAGCTGTGTGGGAGCGACCGTGGGCGGGGGTACCCGATGCCAGACACGAGCTTTCCTCACAAAAGGGGACGAGGAGGACATTGGGGGGGGATATTGGAGGCGGGAGGGTCGTCGGGATGTGTGACCATCCAGCTGGCTCTCTATCAGAGCGACGGCAACTTGGTGAAAGCGGACAAATGGGGGGGGGGGGGTGTTGGGGGGCAGCACCGCCCCTTCACCCTCAGCGACGGCGGCCGCAGTGGCGGCGACCGCCGCCGCCGACACGTGTGTCCTCCCACCACCGATCACTGCATGCGTCGGCGAGGGAAGAGGGAACGGGCTACCGTGTCTGCTTGGGGGCTTGCGCCGCCTCTTGGAGCTCCTCGATGCCCAGGTGGACATGTGCAGCGAGGCGACCAAGCGAGCGACCACCCACTGGATTGCTCCCTCCACGCGAGCGCGACGATCCTGGAGACTGCCGACGGCTTGCGCCAATGCCGGCGGGGGGGTGAGATAGGACATCCATGACGGACGTGAGGGTGGCAGTGTCGGCTCCCAGAGCGATTGTTGTGAGAACACAAAATGTGCGCCCAACCATTGAGCCAGGTCGGCGATG
The DNA here is from genome assembly GCA_009829735.1 of Pyropia yezoensis. NCBI lineage: Eukaryota > Rhodophyta > Bangiophyceae > Bangiales > Bangiaceae > Pyropia > Pyropia yezoensis. The sequence goes on along the minus strand of CM020620.1, from coordinate 903,715 downwards.
CTCATGCTTGAATACCTTCCTCCGTGTGGCGTATGTACAGGGACATAACTCACATTTGTCCCCTGCTATGGGTGGGGTCTGGGCGGGGGGGGGGAAGTGATTGTGACGACCTGGTGGGCGTAGCCAAGGGTAGGGGCGCCGCGCGTCGGCACCACGAGGACCACCGACACCCGTCTGTGCGGGTGGGCGACCGCCGCCACGCCGCGCGCTAGCCAGCAGCAGAACCCCCCCCCCCCCCCCCCCCGTCCTGCGCTCCGGCCTATGCGACGAAAGAGGGAATCAGGGGGATGCGTGGGCGGGGTTGCTCCCAACGCTTGGCGCGCCCGCCCCGCCTTCCGAGTGTGGCGATGGTCCTCCTTCCTCGATGAGCTACCCCGGCGGCAGAGACGGTGGGCGGCTGTGTCCAGCAGACCCACCGCGCCTCTGCCCGCGCGCGCTGTGGGAAATGAGAAGGGCTGCCGCGCTCCTCACCGCAGCGACCATCTGTAAACATCTCTTCCGCCCCCCCTCCCCCCGCCGCGTCGGGTTTGGCCCACAAAGAGCATACGGGTCAGCGATCGGGGGTCGTCCACGACGACAATGACCCCCCAACGTTGGTGGTATTTCGTCTGGGCAGAGAACTGTTTTTTCTTCCTCCCGAAAAAAAGAGAGGCGGGGGCGGGGGGGGGAGAGGGAGGGTGGCTACATGACGGTACTCTCGTGTGGGGGCGCGTGGCGAGCGGCCCCCCACCCACCCACCACCCTGTTCGCTACGCGCCACGCCACGCTCGTGGCGGCCCGCTCCACACGAGTTGGGGCCCCGCCGCGGGCCCGCTCCCCCCCCCTCCCCGGGGACCCCCCGCCACCCCCTTCCCCCCACCTTCTCCCCTTTTGCCGCCCGTGCGTGCAGCGACGGCGACCCGTCGGCGACAGCGCTTCGTTGCGGTCTCTCCACCCTCCCCCCCCGGCCAGGGACGGGCCCGACCCCCATCATGGTGCTGCGTGCGTGTGGGCAAGGGAGGGGGGTGTTCCAAAGAGGGTTTGACGGGGGGGGGGGGGGGGGGCCGGGGGGGGGGGGGGCCACCATTGAACACACCACGCCCCTCCCAACGCCCCTCCCCCTCATCGTGTCCCGTCAGACGGTGGCCGCGCCGCCAAAGACTGGGAGCGGCGACCTGCGCCGAGCAAGATTCCCCTGCCGAGCATCGTCAGCGCTTCCCTCAGCGTTCCCAGTGGCGTCCCCCCCCACCCCCCCCCCCACCTCCCCCCCTCTTCGTCAAGCGCCGGCCGTCGTCGGTCGGGTGTCTCCGGAAGCGGCAACCGCCCCCCACTCCCCCACCCCCCCCTCTCCCCCCCCCCCCCCCACATCCCCTCCCTGTCAGTCGCGCGGGCCGAGGCTACCTAGGTAGGCGTGTCTGGCAGACGCGCGCCCGCCGCCGCCGCCGGCAGGCGCCTGCCGCCGCTGCGCCGCTGCGCCGCTGCGCCGCCACGCGTGGCGTGCCACGCCGAGACGTGCGCCACGCGGGGCGGCGAGAGAGAGAGGCTTCTCCCCCCTCTTCCACTCCCTCTCCGGGCCCCCCCCCCCCCCCCCCCCCCCCCCCCCCCCCCCCCCCGCCCCCCCCCCCCCCCTCCCCCCCTCGTGGACTCATCCGCCCACCCCCCCGTGGCCGCCGCTGGCCGCCGCCGACCACGCACCGCCGGGCCGGCGGAGGAGCGTGGGTGCCTGTGGCGTCGACAGCCGCGGCGGCCGCGCGCGCGACCGGCGGGGGCGTGACCGGCAACGGCCTTGAGGGAGCACGGGCGGCAGCGGCAGCGGCAGCGGCAGCGGCAGCGGCAGCGGCGGCAGCGGCAGCGGCGGTCGCGCAGCGGTCGCGCAGCGGCAGCGGCGGTGGTGGTGGGGGGTGGTGGTTGCCGGCGGCGGCGGCAGCGGTGGCGGCGGCAGCGGCCCCCCCCGGGTTGAAGGCGTGCCCCCCCCCCCCCCCCACCCGGTAGGGTCCCCCTCCCTGCCTCCTCTTTGGCAGAGGTGAACGGCGCCCCCGTGGGGCCCCTGTGCCCAGCCGCCTCCCCCACCCCCTCCCCGTGCGTGCGGCGGTTGCAGCGTGCCACCGCCGCCGGCCCCCGGGGCCAGAGGGACAGACGGAGAGTCCCGGGGCGCTTGGTGGTGGGTCGTCGTCGTCGTCGGCCCCGCACGCACGGCGCGGCTGCTGCTGCTGCTGCTGCCGCCGCCCAGAGGGGTGCTCCGCCGCGCCGTCTGCACGCACGGCCGCACGGCCGCGCCGGGCAAGGGGGGGGGGGGGGGGGGGTGGCGTGGCGTCTGCGGGAAGGGGGCCGGGGCGGTCTGCGAGCGGCGGCACCGCCGCGCCGCCGCCACTGCCGCCGCTGCCGCCGCCGCCGCGCGCGTCCCGCGGGAGCCGCCCCCCCGACGGGCAGGGCGGTCCCCCGCGACGCGGGCGGCTTGGCAGCGGCCGCCGCGTCGCGGGGGGGGAACGGCCGGCCGGCCCGGCGGGGGTGTGGCTCCTCCCTTCCCCCTTCCTCCCTTCATTCCACCCCCCGTCTGTCGGTTGGCTGTCGCCGTGGGGCCACCACCCGCCACGCCGTCGGCGGCGGGGCACGGCGTGCAGCGCCGGCCGGGGCGGGTGCGCCGGCACGGCGGCGGCCGCCCTCGGCTGCCGCGCACGCCGCGGCTGCCAAACGTTGACGCGGGAGTGGGACGCCGGCGGCGGCTCTGCTGCCTCCTCCCGCCCTCCATCCCTCCCCTCACTCCCCGCCGCCGCGCCACCCCCGCCTCGTCCCCCCTCCCCTCCCGCCCTCGCTCCCTCCCTTCCTCCGTCACCGGCGCACATCGTCGTTGGAGGCCGTCGCGTCCCCCGACGGGCGCGCGCGCACCCCCCGGTTGACCCGCTGCCAGGGCGGTGGGCCCCCACCCCCCCCCCGGTTTGGCCGCTCCCCCCTTTCCACCTCTCCCCCCCCCCCCCCCCCCCCCCCTTAACTCCCTTGCCACCCGCCCCCCCACACCCCATCCCCATTGACCACACCGTCATGTCGGCCTGGTTTGGCTCCCGCCGCACCACCGGCGGCACCGCGTCGGTGCGGTCAGCGTCGGGGGTGGCGGCGGCAGCAGCGGCGGCGGCGGCGGCGGCGGGGGGGGGGGGGGACCCCAGGGGGGCGCCGGCGACCCGCCGCTGCAGCAGCAGCAGCAGCCGCCACGGCGGCGGCCGCCGGCGGTGGCGGCGTCGCAAGACGCCTTTGCGCGGGGGTCGGTGGAGATGCTCGGGCCGCTGCCCGGCCTTGAGCCGTCTGCGTCGTCGGGGGGCGGGGGTGGGGGGGGCGGCGGCGCGGGCGGCGGGGGAGGTAGGGGCGGCGGCGGGGGCGCGGCTGGCGGCGGGGCGGGGGGGGTGGGGCACCCACCGCGGGTGCGCTCCGCCCCTGGCGGGGCGGCCGCGGATGGAGGCGGCGGCATGGTGGGCCACACGTACAGCTACACGGGGGGGGGGGTGGGGGGGGATGCGAGCGGCGAGGGCGCCGAAGGCCGCACCGTCACGGCGTATGGGGGGGGCTGGGCCTCCCGCTGTCTGCCGACGGCCTCGGGGGGGGGGGGGGGCACCGGCGGCGGCGGGGTGGCGGTGGCGGTGGGGGCGGCGGCTACGCCGGGGGGGGGGGGGGCTGGGCGTCGACGCGCCCCCGGGGGGCACCATGTCGCGGAGTATGGGCTTTCGTGGCAGCCGGGGGGCGGGGGAGGAGGCGGACTGGGGGGGCGTCGCCGTTGGCGCGGATGGCGTCGGTGGTGGTGGTTTGGGGGGCGGGGTTGGGGGCTTTGGTGGTGGCGGTGGTGGCGGTGGTGGCGGTGGCGGTGGCGGTGGTGGTGGCGGCGGCGGCGGCGGCGGCGGCGGCGGCGGCGGCTTTGGTGGTGGCTCCCGCTCCCGCCTGCGGGCGACGGGCGGGTTTGGCGGCGTCGGCGGGGGCGGCGGCCTCTTTGCCCGCCTCTCCCGCCGTGGTGGGGGTGGCTGGCGGGAGGAGCGGGCGGCGCGGAAGCGGCGGGAGGGGCTCGCCCGCCGCGGTGGCGCCGTCAGCCTTGGCGGCGCCGGCGGGGGCGGTGGGGGTGGCGGCGCCGGCGGCGGCACCGCCGCGGGCGACGAGTTTGTGTGGTCAGCCGTCTCGTCGGTGGAGACGTTTGCGACGATGCGCGCAGGCGCGGCGCTGCGGCAGCCCGTCCTGTACCTGTCGGCGTATGGTGGGCGGTGGGCGTCGGACGTGCTGACGGGCCTCCACAACGCGGTCCGCCGGGAGCTCCTCGACATGTATGCGTGCACGGCGTCGATGCAGGAGCGGGGGCTCAACCTGACGCTCGCCGAGGTGGACGAGTTTGCCGCCTGGTGGGCCCTCTTCCGTGCCTTTGTCGCCGACTACTTTGTGGTGGAGGCGACCATCCTCCTCCCGTGGGCCTACTCGGACAGTGCCGGCGGCGGGGGGAGGCCCAAGGGGGGGGAAGCTGCCGCCGCCGCCACCGCCACCGCCGCGGCAGCCGCTGCGGCCGCTGCGGCTGCCGCCGCCGCCGCCGCCGCCGCGTCGGCATCTTCGCCGGCAGCAACCTCTGACGGCGACGACGAGGACGGCACGGCGGCGGCGGCGGCCGCTGCCGCTGCCGCCGCGGCGGCCGACCCCGCCACCGCCGCCGCCCGGCACGCGGCGTCGGTGGCGACCTTCCGCGCGGCCATGGCGGACCGCGCCGCCGAGGTGCAGGCGCTGGCCGCGGAGATTGACAACATCTTTACGGTCTTTCGGGCGACGCCGTCGGGGGAGGTGCTGCCCCTCCTCTTCCGCACGCTCGACCAGTTCTCCCCCCGCCTCATTGCCTACTTTGCCCGCGCGGAGCGGATCCTCCCCAAGCTCATTGGCCGCGCCCACACCCCCGCCGCCGCCGCGGCGGTGAGCGTCGCGACCGTCGACTGGATCCGGGAGGAGGGGGCGTCGGGCTGGGACGGCGTCGTCATGTGCGGGCGCTGGATGGAGGCGCGGCCGCTGGCGGCCGCCTGGGCGGCCGCCCACATCCGGTGGGGGCACCGCCTCGGCTACGCCCGCGCCAAGCGGCGGTTTGAGGCGGGCCACGCGGCGATTGCAGAGGGCTTTCACCAGCGCCTGGTGATGGCGCAGGGGGGGGGGGGGGGGGGTGGCGGGATTGGGGGGGGGGGACTGGGGGGAGGCCCTGGTGGGGGGGGGGGGGGGGTGGCGGGGGGGGGGGGGGGGGGGCGCCGCTCCCGACGGCTCTGAGGGGGGGGGCGGCGTCCCACGGACAATGGCGGGACGGAAAAAAGCCCCAACAGGCGCCGCGCCCGGTGGCGGCCGCGGCGCGCCCGTTGCCACCACGCGCCCCCAGTGCCGGCGCCACCCCCACGCGGGTGGGGGGGGGGGGTCGTTCCGGGGTGGTCCTCTTTCCTCCCTTTGGGGCGGCCACCACCCGGTCGGCCGCGGCGGCGCAGGCGCTCTGCTCCTCTGGGTGCTGCCGCCCGCCCTGCCGCGGCGGGGCCCAACGTGCCCGCCGGCCGGCTGGCCGGCTGCGCGCGCCCCACGCGGGGGGGGGGGGGCGCCGCCGCCGCAGCGCGGCGCGGCGCGGCGAGGCGCGTGGCGGCGGCGGCGGCGGCGCGCGCCGCCGGCGAGGTCAGCCCGTAACCCCACACGGTGCGCCCGCAGTGGGGGCCATAGGGCCCGCCACGAGAGCGAACAAGGACGAAAAGAAAGAAAAAGAAGACAACACGAGCAGGAGCCGCCACAGCAGGGACCCGCCCCGCCCAATAGGCCGACCCCGCCGCACTCCCCTTCGCCCTTCCCCTCCCGCCCGCTCCCTCTGTGGCGCCAATCCCCCCCTCAATCCCCACCCCCGGGCCACCCCGCACGCGCTGAGCCGTGCTCACAGTACACCTCCCCCCCAGATCAGCCGCCATTCGTGCTTCCTCCCCCCTCCCCCACCCCACCTCCCCCCCCCCCCGCGCGCGAATAGCCCCGCCCTCCCGTCCATCCACGGGTAAGGGGGCGCGGCTACCGCTTCAGCTTGGCCAGCCGGTCCATCATGTCATCGAGGTCCACCCCCGGGGGGGGCGCGCCGCCGCCCCCAGGCGGCGGTGGCATTGGCGCCGACGCCGGCGGCGGCGGCGCCACCCCCGGGTAAAGCGTGTGGGGACCCGCCACGGGCGCCCCCGCCGGCGCGGGTGGCCCCCCGCCATAGCCGCCGTCGCCACCATACGGCGCGGGGGGGGGGGGCGCGCCGTACCCGCCGCCAGGACCGGGCGGCGCGCCATAGCCGCCGCCTGGGCCGGGGGGCGCGCCATAGCCGCCCGACGCGGGCGGCACGCCATAGCCGCCAGGCGCGGGTGGCGCGCCATAGCCACCAGGCGCGGGTGGGGGGGGGGCGTAGCCCCCGCCCCCTCCGCCTCCGCCGCCATATGGGTCCCCCCCACCGGCGCCGCCGCCGTACGGCGCCCCCGGCGGGGCCGAGCCGTAGTCGGGTGGCGGCGGGCGCCCCCCCCCGTCGGCCACCGACGCGTTGTGGAGGCCATCCACGGGGGGCACCCACTCCACCCCGTACTGGGCGGCCACCTCCACCAGCCGCCCCGTCACCAACACGCTATCCGCAACGGGGGCCCGCAGCTTGAGGACCAGCTGGTTGTCCACCCCCCGCGACAGGGAGTCGGTCGGCGCGTCGGGCCCGGCGAGGACGGTGTCGAGGGTGGGGCCAAAGTGGGCGCGCAGCGCCAAAACCGCCTCGCGCAGCTCCTTGACGTCCATGTGCGCGTCGGCAAACACAGCGTTGATGACCGCCTCCCGCACGTCGGGGGGTGCCGCGTCGAGCATCGGCGTGATCGCCACCACCCGCGAGCGGGTGCGGAGGAGCTCCACGTAGACGGCCGCCAGCTGGAGGGCCTCCACGCCCAGCTGCTCCCGAATGATGGACTGCATCTGGAGGCGGGCGAGCGCGTTTTGGTCTGACCGCAGCAGCTCCGCGACGCCCCGCTCCGACTTGCGGATGGCGTTGAGGGCCTTGTTTTTTTGGAGCTCCATCCGGTCCTTGGCGCACTTGCACGCAATGTTGAAGCGGAAGGTGTCAAAGGGGGGGGGGGGCCGCGCCGCCGCCGCCGCTGACCGAGCCGCCGCCGCGGCGGCCGCTTCGGCGGCCTTGTTCACCCGCGGTTTGCGATCAAAGAGGCCCATGGTGGCGGGGCAGAGTGGAAGGGGGGGGGGGACGAAGGGGAGAGAGGCGGACAAGGACCAGTGGCGGATGCACCAGGAGGGGCCAACTTACCGACGCAACGAGAAGAGGGAAAAAAAGGGAAAACCTGAAGAGGGAAAAAAAGAGGGGGTGCGGGGGAGTTGTGAATGTAGATAATGTCAGCGCCCACAAGAGACGCGGAACAGGGGGGGGGGGGGGAGAGAAGGAAAGGGACGGAAGACACACCAGACGGGGTGGCACCAGCCCGAAGTCTCGGAAGACCAAAACGCCTGCAGCCGTCTACCGATGCCGCACGACACCTTGCCCGTCCCGAGCGGTCACACAAGGCGCGGCCGCCTGCCGCCGTGAGAGCCCCACACCCCCGACTGTCCGCCGGCAGGCCCGCTGTCCCACCGGGTCGGTCACCGGCGTCGCACAGCAATGCAACCGCGGCACGGCGGGGGGCAGCAGCAGCACCCCGCGCGCGAGGCGGGTCGGGGCAGCGCGGAGGCGGGTCGGGGCACAGCGCGGAGGCGGGTCGGGGTAGCGTGATGGAGGGGAGGGGTGGCAAAGTCCGCGGCGCGTCGCTGCGGTCGCGACGCAAAGCAGCATGACATGCCTGCATGCACGCCGCACACTGGAAGCAGAACGCCCTTGTGGCCAACCTGCTCACGGCGTGAGCCGCCTCCAGCGTGGGTCCCCACGATTGGATGTGTTCCGTGATGTACACGTCACCTCGCTGTACCGCGTCAATCCCTCAACGCGTACACAGTACAAAGCCTCGAGGCATGTTCGCGGGGCATCATGCAGAACATGATGTTCCGTGGCTGTTCTGGCATGCTAAATCGCCTGTGGTCGTAGTTACATCAACTTCACTAGAGCTTGCTGATGACTCCGAATACGCGATCGTGGAGAAACGAAGATTCACCACCAGTTGAGTGCACTCACCCCTCAGCAACCCCCTAGCCTGTCTGTCTGGGCTAAATGTCGACCATTCTCGATGACATTCAAGGTGCTCGCGTACTCCAAGACATGCAGGACATACGTGCTTGTAGAGGAGGCCGAGGGGAGTAAGAGGATATCTTTTCTTTTCTGAGCACGTCTGTTCTCGCGGAGCTACGAGCGAGGAAAGCCAAGGCGACTGTCAGGAAAGTGCTGGAAATGTCGACCAGCTCATGGAGCCAAAGGAAACACCTGGTCTGCGATCAATCTGGCCCAGCGGTGCACTGTGAGCTAATCAATCATGCTGAGTGTTGGCCGACGACGAACATGGGGCCGCCTGGGTACTGTTCATACATAGCAGAGAAACAACACTCTCTGCAGTAGAGAAAAAAGCACAACGCAGAGGATGTCCACGCATAGGTGTTTCTGCTTGGCCAAAAAATGGACAATACATATCTCGGTCTTCTCGTAGTGGTTTCTATGTCCAGGTCATGTGTGCTTCTCTTGCTCTGGCGTTGGAAGTAGCAAAGGAAAATGCGTCCGTCATGAATCTGCCTTCTTGGGGCCGTGAGGCGTGGTCGACATTTCCGGGACTGGTCGACATTTAGCCCAGACTGGCTACGTACGAGCCAGGCTCTCCTTTTGCCGGCTACGAGCCGAGGTGGAGCTGTGACGGCGCTGACGGCCGGCGATGGGCGTTGGCGGAAAGCAGCGGCGTTCCTTTACCTCTTTTACGAAGCTCCGTATCTGGCCCAGTGTCACTGTGGGCATCCGGCGCCGGCCTCCTCCACAGAGACTCAGTCCGGCAAGTGGCAGGGCCACCCTGCCTGGGCGGCGCAGGCGGCGAACGCCTTGGTGCCCCGAGGGCAGCGGCGGCGGTTGGTCGGTCAGTCAGTCGGTCTGTCCGCGTCTTCCGTCCACTGCACGCTTCTTCTAGCCATAACACTCATGGTCGTCGTCCGGCGGGCGTGGCGCTCGCGGGAGGCACCGGCGGGCGCGCATCGGCCGCGGCAACGTTGCCTTGCCCGGCCACCGCGAGCGGCCCTGGCAGGACTCCGGCAGCGGCGCACCTCCTCCCCCCCCCGCCCCCGCGCCGTGTCGCGACAGCCCGCGTCCCCGCACGGCAGGTCGCCGTCGGAGCAGCCCCGCCGCCGCCCGTCGCGCGGCGTGCCGCAAGCCCCCTGCGCTTCGTCCCCGGTTCTGCCAGCACCCTCGCCGGCCCCTGTCGACGCGGGCGCCCCCATTCGGCGTGGGGCGGGGCGTTCGCGGTGGGGTGCGCACCCCCCCGCGGCGGCAGCCGCAGCGTCGCACCTCGGCGGGCACTCCGCGGTGGCGGCCGGGATGCAACGAAGTCGCCACTCCATGGTCCAGCAGCGTCGCGGCAGAGACCCCTCCCGCCTCTCCTACCCTGTAGTCTTTTGTTGTGCCCACGCGGGGGTGCGGTGCGTGTCGACCCCGCCCCTATACCGCTCGTCACGCGCAAGTCGGCGCGGCGCCCAGGTAGAGGACCACGATGGATGCCCAGCACGCTCGTGTGGATTGTCATTGCCAGCCCTTTTTACCCTCCTTTTACTCTTGGTCCTTGCCACACCGCCGGACAGCGGCAGTGCCATTGACGGTCAAAACCGCTGCCGCCGAGGCCAGCCAGACGCCGCCGCCGCCGCCGCCAAAAGGGGCTGGCCTGGTGCAACCACGACCGCTGTGGGAGGACCCCACCACCGGCACGGACAGACAGATCCCGGTGGGTTGGGCCACCGTCACCACTCCAGCAGAGGAGAGGCCCTTCCCCTCCTCCGGCGCCGCCGCCGGCGCCGTCGCCGCCTTTACCGAGACAAGCCACAACCCGCGGCCGAGCGCCCCTCCCAGCCTACGGCTGCCACAGTCCCCACACTAGCCGATGTCCACACGGCATGCAACGGTGGGGCATGCAGGGGGAGGCGCGTTGTCTGCCAAGATCCGACGCGGTCGGCGGACCCACTCCTGTCCCGACCGCCGCCAGCGGTCGCCCATACTCGGCGGGGCAATTTCCGGCCGCTGCCGCCGCTGCCGCCGCTGCCGCCGCTGCCGCCGCCGCCGCAGCCACCGCCGCTGCCTCCACAGCCCCCACCACCACCGCCGACATCACCATTCCCGGCCCCACCAGGGACGACACCGCCAGTAACAGCCCCCGTCACCTGACCCACCCCCACCCCCCCGCTCTAGGGAGGAGGAGGGGGGGGGGGGGCGCGGCGGCCGGGGGACGGACGGCTGAGCGAGCGAGTGGTTGGCCGCCACCACCACCGCCACCATCACCACCACCACCGCGGCCGCAACCGCCGCCGCTCCCGCTGGCCAGCGTCCCCCCCTAGCGCGGAGGGCCCTGCGCGCCACCGCCTCCACGCTCGGGGCGTCGTGGGGCAGCCGCTTCCCCCGGGTTCTGCCCACTTTAAGCGGCGGGAAGGAAAGGCGAGGGGATCAGGGTGGCTCTGCTCTTCCCTCTTTTCAAAAAACCGGGCAGAGACTGCGTTGTGTCCGGATGAAGCGCCGCGGGGGGAGAGGGGCAGGGAGGCGCGGTGTCCTTACAGTGGCATTCACCACGGCAGGGGGCGGGGGGAGGCACGCACGGCCCTCCCCCCCCGCACGCCCTCTCCGCGGGTGTCGGGCCCCACCCCCCGACCTCCCTGCGCTCGTCGTCTACCCTCCACACCGAACCAAAACCCCGCGCCCGTAGACGCTGCGCGCTGTGCACGCCCTTGTCCTTGTTGACGGGACGCCCCACGGCGGCGCGCGCGTACTGTACATACGCACGCACGTACGCGCGCACGCACGCCCCTGCCTCTTTCCCCTCTCAACACCCTGCTGCGGGCGCTCGTCGGGCTCCCCCGCCCTTCCCGCGCGCCGCCCCACGCCCGCGGCGGTGGTGGTCGGTCGCGTGACGCCCGCGCCCTTGCCACGGTGCCTTGCAAGGTGCGCTGGCGTCGGCGTGGCCGACGCGACGCCCCCACCGGCCGTGACGCGGTGGGGGGGAACGCGGCGGCGGCTCGAAAGCGCGCGCACAGCTGCCAAGGGTTGGGGGGGGGGGGGGTGGCACTTGTTGCAGCACCCCGCCTCTGCGGCGCAGGGTACAGATCTCCTCATCTCTTTGCGTCGCCCACCCACCCCGCTGCCGCCGCTCTTTCCTCCCCTCGCCCCCCCCCCCCCCGACCCCTACTTTCTCGCCTGGCGTCGTCGCGGGGGGGGGGGGGGGGGGGGGGGGGGGGGGGGGGGGGGGGGGGGTGAGGGGGTTGGGCGGCGGCGGCGGCGGCAACGATGCCCGCTGCGGATGACCCGCTGGCGCGGCTGCATGGCCGCGTCGCGTGTGACGCCTACTTTGCCGCCTTTTTCCACTCGCCCGAGGTGGAGCGCGCCCGCTCGGGCCGCGGCTTCCCCCGCGTGGGCGGCCGCGATATGGGTAGGTTGAGGGGGGGGTCTTGGCGGGGAGGGGGTAGGGGGTGGGCGGGCGGGGGGTAGGCAAGGGGGGAGGGGGGGGAGGGGGGCGGCGCGTGGGGAGGAGGAAGGGGTGGTGCGTGGGGGGGGGAGGTCGTGGGGAGGAGGAAAGGGTGGGGCGGGGGGGGGGGGAGGGGGGGAGGGGTTGGGAGGCTTGGAGGGTTGAGCGGTGCGAGGAGGGGAGGGGCAGCCTGTTTTGTGTGGGCGGGGTGGGGGGGGGCAGGGCGGGGCGCCTTGTGTGCCGGTCGGAGCACACCCAACTGACGCGCGCGGATGGAGGGGGACGTGTGCGGCGCAATGGCGGCGGCTGTGGCGGGGTGCAGACTTTTATTCGGCCATTGAGGGGGTGCGCTACTATGGGGGCATCGAACAGGTACGTTGGGGGGGTCTGGGTGGGGGAGGAGGGGGGGGGGGGGGGGGGAGTGAATGGAAGGGCAGCGGGGTGAAGGGGGGTGGGGTGGGGGGTGGCTGGTTAAGCGACGCTCCCGCTGCCCGACGCCCATGACAAGGGGGGTGGGGGGCGCAGGCGGAGTCCCACCCGTAGCCGTGACTGGGTGCCGGCGGCGGCGGTCGCGGCGGCGGGCGTCTACTACCCCTCTCCCTCTCTCGGCCGCCCATCCCCGCACCCGCCTGGTTTTGGCCCCGCAGGCCCCGCGCGGTGGTGCCTGCCCAGTCCCGGACCGGCCGCGCGGCGTCTCCTACAGGGGGGAGGGGCTGCTCGCCTGCGTGCGAGCCGCCGGGCCGCCGCCGTCACCGCCTCGGAAGCACTCCGCGCTGCCCCCGCCGCCCTGCGGCGGACACCATGGCAGCGGCGGGCGCACCGCCCCCGCGCGTCGGCTAGTGTCTCACCGTCGCCGCTGCCGCGGCCACTGCCGCTGCCGCCGCTACCGCTGCCGCCGCCGCTGCCGCTGCCGCCGCCGCCGCTGCCACCGCCGCCGCCGCCGCCGCCGCCGCTGCCGCCGCCGCCCGCCGCCGCCGCCGCCCCACTTTTTCGGCCACGGCGCGCGCGTCGGCAGCCACTGTGGCGGTGGCCCCGACGGGAGCGGCTGTGGCGGTGGCCCCGGCGGCAGTGACTGCGGCACATTCCCCGACTTGGTTGCGGGGTTGGTGGCGCGGAGCGGTGGTGGGGTGGCGGTGCCCGCCCACCCCGACGGGCCCGCCCCATCGCTCTTGCTGGTGGGACGTGTTGCCGCGCCGCAACCCGTGGAGAGCTGGCGGCTGGCGACTGGCAGCTGGTGGGGGGGGGCGGCGGCGGCGGCGGCGGCGGCGGCGGCGACCGGCGCGGCGTCGGGGCCGGCGCACCCCTTTCCCGGGGGTTCGAGTCGCGCCACCTTGGGGGGCGGTGGGGGCAGGCAGCCGCCCGCCTGCCATGGGGCAGTGGTGGTACTCTGGGGGCGGGGGGGGTGGCAGGGAGCCGGGTGTCTCGCCGCCACGCCGAGGTGGGGGCCGCAGTGACGCTGCTTTGATGCTCCCCTATCCGACGCGGTGACTCAGACTGTATCTGGCGGCGCCTGGGCCGAGTGGGCCCAACGAGGCCGCCCACCCCGCCGTGGCCCTTGCTGCCTGCGCCGTCACCCGACAGGGACTGACTTGCGACCGCTCGTGCGTCCTTCTTTCATGTACCTTGTCTCTGTCCACCCCCCGTGGCCTCCTGGTGCGCTGTGGACCCCTCCTGTCTCCTGCTTGCGTTTCCGTCCGTCCCTCCCCCCCCCCCCCCCCCCATACCACCCCGCCGCCGCAGGCGATTGCCCAAAAGCGGTTTACCGACATAGCTGACTGGCTGGCGCTGCCCAAGACGTGCACCGCCGGCGGGACGCTGATGAAGAACAACTACATCAAGTACGCGCTGCCGCGGGAGGCGGCGCTGCACTCCCTCCTTGACGCCACCTACCGGCGGGTTGGGCTGTATGTGGCGACCGGCGAGCGCCACCCGTCGGTGGGGTCTGCGGGCGGCGGCAGCGGCGGCGGCGTGCCCCCAGACACCGCCACGTCGCCGGCAGCGGCGGCGGCGGCGGCGGCGGCGGCGGCGGGGGAGCCGGCCGAGTGGCGGCGGGGCATCCGCCCGTTTTCGCCCCCCCTCCAGGCGGGCGTGCGGGGGTGCGAGGTGGCGGCGTCTGCCCGCCCCGGCCGGGCGGGCGACGAGGAGGCGGACAGCAACGTGCGGGACTGGGAGGAGCACTCTGAAACGACCGCCGCGGTGATTGCGGCGCGGACGCTCGTCAATGATGTGGAGGAAATGGAGCGGGCGCAGCCCGAGCTGGAAGCCCCCATCGCCGCCCGCGCCGTCTACCTCGACGTCCGCAACCACCTTATCCGCATGTGGTACCGGGATGTGGGCTCCCGGCTGAGCGTGGCCACCGCCCTTGCCGACGTGCCCCCTGAGTTTCACAGCGTGGGCGTGCTGGCCTTTTCCTACCTCGAGCGCCACGGCGTCATCAACGCGGGCGCCCTGCCCGTGGGCGGCTCCCCGGTGGCCGCCCGCGTGCGGGAGCTCCTCGCCGCCCCCCCCGACCACCGGCCGAGGCTCCAGCGGCGGGCGCGGCGACAACGGGTGGCAGTGGTGGGTGCGGGCATGGCGGGCCTGGCCGCCGCCCGTCAGCTAACGTCGTTTGGCCTGTCGGTGACCATCCTCGAAGCGCGGGACCGCCTCGGCGGGCGCATCCAGACCGATAGCGACACATTTGACGGCGTCCCCGTCGACCTGGGCGCCATGCTCATCACAGGGATTGCGCAAAACCCGCTGGCGGTGGTAGCCGCCCAGGTGGGTGCTGCGTCGGTGGTGGTGCAGCCGGCGTGCCCGCTGTTTGACACGGACGGCGGGCAGGTGGACGCGGACGCCGACCGGGCAGCGGAAGCGGAATTCAACGCCATCCTTGAGGAGGTTGACGCCCGTCGCCGCAACGAGGCGGCCTCCCTGTCGGCCACCTCTCTAGGGGAGGTCGTGCGCGCCACCTGGCGGCGGCGCGAAAAGATGCGCCTCGTCGCCTCGACGCGCGCACAGGGTGCGGCGCGGGCGGCGGCGGCGGCGCGGCTGCTGGTCAAGCGGGAGGACCAGGTAGTGGGGGAGGGCGGGGACCGGGGCGGCCTTGACGACCGCGACGCCTCTGAGGCGGCAGCGCACGATGACGTGGGTGCGGATCGGGGCGCGCCGGGCCGCACGGGTGTCAACGGGATTGGTAGCTCTGGTCGTGGGGGTTGCGGCGGCAGCGACGTCCGCCGCCGTGGCGGCGGCACTGGCGGCTGTGCCGGCGACAGTGACGGCGCAGACACTGGCGGCAGCGACGGCGCGGTGTCGCCGGAGGAGGTGTCCCGCATCGACCCCAGCTCGGTCAGCAGCAACCCGCTGATGGTGCGGCTCCTCCGGTGGCACCAGGCCAACCTCGAGTACGGCTGCGCCGCCGACGTCAATGACGTTTCGGCGGTGCACTGGGACCAGGACGACCCGTACGGCTTTGAGGGCGACCACGTGCTGCTGCGGCGGGGCTTTCGACCCATCCTTGACGGCATGACGGCAGGGCTCGAGCCGTTTATCCAGACGGGCAAGGTGGTGACCAAGGTGGCCTGGCGGGGCAGCGGCGTCACCCTTACCACCGTCGACCGGGCGGCTGTGGAGGAGGCCGCGGCGGCCACAGCCGCGGGTGCTGCCGCCGCAGCCACCACCGCCACCGTCCCCCCCCTGACGCCCACGACGGCCGACTATGACGCGGTGGTGATTACGGCGCCGCTTGGGGTGCTCAAGGCGGGGGACATTACATTTAGCCCCCCCCTCCCCGCCCGAAAGGCGGCGGCCATCCGGCGGCTGGGCTGTGGGGGCCTGATGAAGGTGGCCCTGTCCTTCCCCGCCGTCTTTTGGGCGCCCGATGACCTCTTTGGCACCCTCCACGACGATGACGCGCGGCGGGGCGAGTTTTACATTTGGTGGAACATGGCCGCCGTCCTCGGCGCGCCCGTCCTCCTTGCCATTGTCGCCGAGCCGTCGGTGGGGGCGCTCGAGGCCCTCCCCGACGCTGACGTGACGGCCGCCGCCATGGCTGTCCTCCGCCGCCGCTTCCCATCCGCCCCTGACCCGACCGCCGCGCGGGTGACCCGCTGGAGTGCCGACCGCTACGCCCGCGGCGCCTACACCCACATCCCCGTGGGGAGTTCGGGCGCGGATTACGATACGCTCGCCGAGCCGGTAGGGCGGCGCCTGTTTTTCGCCGGCGAACACACATGCCGCACCAACCCCACCACTTGCGCGTCAGCCTTTATGTCGGGCCTCCGCGAGGCGGCGCGGGTGGTGGACGCGCTCGGATGGAAGGAGCTCATCACTGAGACGCACGCGGCGGTGCTGGCGGCGGAGCTAGGCAATATGGGCACAGGGGCTGCTGCGGACGCGGGCGCAGGGGCGGGAGCTGGGGCGGGGGCGGGGGCGGGGGCGGGGGCGGGGACGGGCGCGGGCGCGGCGGCCGCCGCTGCTGGGCCCGCGCACATCCCGGCCGGGACGGCCGCCGCTGGCACGGCGGGCGGCCTGCGTGGGGCGGGCGACGCGCGCGGCGGCGCGCCTGCCGCCGCCCCCGGTGGAGGTGGCCTTGTCGCCGCCGCCGCCGGTGGCACTGCCGCCGGTGGCACCGGCGGTGAAGTGCCGGTGGGGGCAGGGGGGGGCAGCGGCGGCGGCGGTGACCGTGGCGGCCGGGGTGGTCCCGGCGGCGCTGCCGCCGTGGAGACGGCGACCGTCGCTTCCCCCGCTGCCGCGGGTTGCGGTGGCGGTAGCGTCGCTGCCGCCGCCGCCGAGCGCGCCCCCTCTGCGGCCTTACCGGCGGGTGCCACTACCACCGCGGCGGTGGGGGGCATGGCTGGTGGTGATGGTGGCGGTGGTGGCGGCAGTAGCAAGAGGGCCGGCGGCAGCCCCGGGCGGGCGCCCAAGCGGCCACGCGTCGACGGTGGCGGCGGCGGCGGCGCCACGGGCGGGGGGGTGCCGCGTGCGGCACCCGCCACCGCGTCTGATAGGAGGGTATAGCGGTTGGAGGGGAGGGGGTAGGGAAGGGAGAGGATAAGGAAGGGGCGGGATATGGACGGGAGGGGACGGCTCGTTGGGGCGCATGCGCGTGCGCCGGGGGGGGTGGCCGTTTTAGGACCCCGTGAAAGTGGTAGGTCTGGATTTTCGTCACTCGTCACCTCTCGTCGCTCTCGCGTGGTCTGGTTTGCGGGGCAGACCAGGGCGCTTTTCACGGGTACGGTTTTGCGATTTCGAGTCGTACACGGCCTTGTTGCGATTTGGGCACCGCACAAACGAGTTCGGAGCTTTTGGTTGGGAGCTACTCCCTGCGGCTGACAGTGGCGCCCCAGACCCCCCCTGCCTCGACCAGGCACCTCACGCCCGCGACCTACTCCCGCCTGCGGTGGACGTGATTCCCCTGTGCCGCGGGGGGGCTGTCCCCGCACCCGCGCAGGGGAGCCACTTCCTCTGCCTACACCCCCCGGAGCGCGCTGCTGCGGTGCCACCCGTCGCCAGCCGCCAGCAGGTCTGCCTGCCCCAGCTGGTCGTAGCGGAGAAAGGATGAGAGGGTGAGGGCCGCAGACGGGCAGAGAACTGACCGCCGCTGTGCGACGCGCATGGTGGCCTGCGATATGGGCACCTCGGCGGGGGCGAGCCTCCGCATCACCCCAAAATACCTACTACTGCCGCAACGTGCACCAAAACAGTCTGATGGTCAGGGTCCATGCCCCAAGTACGTAGCTCACGTGGGCCACAGATGACGCGAGAAGGAAAGGGCATCGGCCAGCGGCCGCGCCGCCGCGTTCGCCGCGTGCGGCGGGCGGGGGGCAGCCCCCCACGGAAGTCCAACCACACAAGTAAGGGCATAGCTACCAACGTGGGCTATCGAAAGGAAGCCAAAACTATTTGGTGTGTAACGTTACATTGTGGAATGCAATGTCTATGAGAACAATCTCAGACTGAAAAGAACGCGCTCTGCTTGGCTATCGCGCTTGAAAAAGTGAACGAACCTCAAGTCCGACGTAAGTATCAAAAGTGATGTTACCTCAAAATTCGTGAATCTGATGATAGCCCGCGCTGGTGGCTGTACGCTAAGAGTTCAAGTGCCACTTTTCATTCGGTGTGGGCCATCACGAAGATGATTGCGGTGCGCCCCATCCGGGCGCGTTCCTCCCCTCCCCCTCTCTGCAGTAGGTATATCCCATTGCTTCAGATGGCCGCCGCGCGGAAGACGCGGATCAGCTTCTCCGCCGCAAACTCGGCGAGCATGTACACCGACGCCATCGTGCCGGCCGACAGCGGGATGGACGGGATGGCCGACGAGTCCACCACGTACAGGTTGCGAAAGCCCTTGACCCGGAAGCCGCCGTCAACGACCGCCCCCACCTGGCAGCCGCCCACCAGGTGGCCGCTCACCTCGGAGCTCGCCCGCACGTACGCCTCGTCCAGGCGCCCCCGGCGCGGCACCGTCTGGCGCATGCGAAAGGCGGGCGGGAAGGCGGCAGCCACCGCCGCCATGCGGCGGAGGCAGGCCAGGAGGGTGGCGACCTCATGGCCCTCCCCCAGCGAGCGGGTCTCCACCACCGGCGCGCTAAACGGGCTGGCGTCGGCGAGCGTCAGCCGCCCCGTCGACGACGGGTTGGTCATGCAGTAGGCCCCAAAGACGGGCTCCCCCGGCACCGCGTCGGGGGTAAACGAGGCGGTGACGTAGCCGCCCGCCCCGTCGGGCACCCGCAGCAGGCCGGCGTGGGCGGCGACGCCCAGCACCCCCCCCCGCCCCGCCTCCCACCGCCGCCGCGTCGCCGGGGCGGCCACCACCGACGCGTTGTTTCCCGCTGCCAGCGGCACGCCCGCGTACTCGGAGACGACGCCCAAAAAGGGGCGCGTCTGGAAGCGCTCCCCGACGGGCAGGTCCACCCGGGGGGTCACCCCCGCCCGCCGCAGCGCCCGGCGGCGGCCAATGCCCGACAGCTGGAGGAGCTTGGGGGACCCCACCGCCCCGGCAGCGGAAATCACCGCCTGCCGCGCGCGGAGCGTGCGCACCCGCCCCGCGTCGCCGTCTGCCGACGCCACGTACGCCACCCCGGCCACGCGCGTGCCGCGACGTCGGCGGCGGCCGTCGGCGGCGGTCGTCGGGCCCGCCGCCCGCGCCCCGTCGTCGTCCTCCCACAGCACCTTGGTCACCGTCACCCCCTGGTGCACCCGCAGGTTGGCCGCACACACCCCCTTCAAGGCGGGCGCCACGTACGCCGTGCACGCGTCGCGGCGGCGGCCGGCACGGTCGACGGTCAGGCGGTGGACCCACGAGCCGCGGTTGGGGGGCGGCCACACCGTGTCGTCGACGGAGGGCACGCCCGCGCGGGCGGCGGCGGCGAGCCAGTCGTCGACGTAGGCTTGGCGCAGGCCCCCGCGGGGCACCGCCACCCGCAGCTGCCGGGCGGCGCGACGAAAATAGCGGCGGGCGGCGGTGTCGCCGAGGCCGGGGATGCCCCACCCGTCGACCGTCCCGGCCAGCGGCACGGACCACTGCCCAATGTTCACGGCGCTCCCCCCGCCGAGCGTGGCGCCCGTCGCCAGCTGGACGCGGCGGCGGCCCAGGGCGCGCTCGGGGGCGCTGGGGAAGGTCTCGAGGAGGGACGGCACCGCCCAGGCGGCCACCGCCTGCCGCGGGGAGCGGACAAGGAACTCCTCTGTCGCGTTGCGCCGGCCGCCCCGCTCCAGCAGCACCACCCGCCGGGCGGGCAGCGCCGCACACAGGCGGGCGGCGAGCGCACAGCCGGCGGTGCCGCCCCCCACAATGACAATGTCCATGTCGTCAGGGGGGCGGCGGGCCGAGGCGGCGGCGGGGGCGGTAGCCGCCGCCGCCGCCGCCAGGAGCAGCAGCAGGGAGGCGCCGAGGGCGCCCACTGGGGCGCGCATGCCGGCTGCTCGAGGGAGGAGCAGCCACTGCCGGCACAGGCGGCTCCCTGACAAGCCGCCTCCCGCCGAGGGCGTGCAGGTCAAGTCAAAGCGGAGCACCGCTGGTGTATCCAGCAGGAACCGGGCGGCGCGGCGCGCGTTGACGGCCGAGAGAGCTAGTGGGAGACGACGCGAGCTGTGGGGCTCCCCCGCGAGGCCGTCGCCCGTTCCGAGAGGGGGGGGGGGCGCACTCAAATAGACCCACGAGGCGCACTCTCTGAGGGGACGCACCCGCCCTGTGCGTTGTCGTGGCATGCCGGAGTCGTGCGCCGCGGCAGCTACGCCAATCTACAGGGACAGCGACCGGCCGCGTCCCTATCGTCACAAGGGCTGAGCCCACGGCGTACAGTAGCCACAGCGGACCGGGGAGCGGCCACGAGGTATCCTTAACCGACCGCGCGCGTGGCCCTGCCCATGCGCTGTCGGGGACCTCCGGCGGGCGGCCAGCGTGGCAATCCACCCAGCGCACGTGCCGCCCCTTCGCGCGCCCCGACGGCGAGGGAGAGCGCTCTGCTCGCTCGAGCGAGGTCGTCGACGGGATCCCTCCTCAAGGGGAGGGCCCGCGCGAACGGACGGTGCCTCCCCTGAGGAGAAATCCAGGCTAGGCAGACGGTGTCTCCTTGTCAAGGCGCGGTTGTCTCTCCAGTGGGCGCGCTCTCCCGTACGGCTCGGCCTATAACACTGTAGTACGGATATCCGTCTGACACCAGTTTTTCACAAGTGACACCAGTTTTTCACAACTTCCGCTTACATAGAAAACCCACAGTGTTTGTATATGAGAATCCCTTCCGAACGGCCGCAGAAGTCGGCGGCAGCCGCAAGGCAACTCGTACTAAAATGTGATGCAGTGCAAGGGGGTGTACGTGAGTCACACCGTTGGGTGCGCCAGCTCACAGGCTCTTCAACGATATAAAGAAGAAAAAAAATAGGAGCACAGGTGCGCGACTGAAGCCTCACGGGCGGAAAAGAGAGCGCTCTGGCGGAGCTCAAATTGGTTCTAATTACCGCCTCAGAACGCTCATCTGACTGACTGTTGGCCCGAACCCGACTTCTTTGCAACGCATCCTTGCGTCCCGCTCGCCCCACCTGCGCCTCGCTGCACTCTTCCTCCTCCTATCCCGGCCTTGAGCTCCTTGGCAGAGTCACCAGAAGAGCAGAACACGTCTGTGGGCCTGTCCCGGCCTACCAGGACCTCTCTATTTGCTGCAGTGGGCTGACGGTGGCGCAAGCGCCTCTTCCCGCTTGCCCTCACCCTCCCCACCTCCCCCCTTAACCCCCCCGGCTGTTCTCGATAGGGTGTTGGCGGGAGCCAGCGGGCGCGCCCCACACCGCTGCACAACAACAGTGTGCCCCACACTTTCCCCAGCACGGCCACCCACCCTCACGGACGCGTCGCTGTCAGCGAGGGGCGAGGGAGGTGCTATCTTCAGGCTCATTGAAGTGGGAAAAGAGCATCTGTTCCGCGTTCTTTCAGACGCAAGGCGCTACCCGTGGAGCAGGCGAGCATCTCTACCAGCCGCAAGTCCCAGCGAGCTCCGTCGTTGTTGGGGGCGGGGGGGGCGACGCATAACCACCCCGGAGCAGGGGGGGATGCTGTTTGGAGCTCAGGGGCTGTGATGCCGGACGTCACGATCGCGAAGGGGTCGTGCTGCTTCAGCTCTCTTCGCTCTCATTGGTCGACGGACGTGAAAAGATGCTCCTCGACTACGAATACAATCAAGTCTTTTCTGCTGTATCTCAGTAAGAAGTGCTCCAGGCGGTTGTCCTGATGTGTAAACGAGAGTTGTGAGAACCTGATGTACCCCCCCAAACAAGGCTGCATTTTTTCCTCAGCAACCAGGCATCGCCTGCAGAAACGGACAGGACGGCCGGACTCCTGAGGTGCTGCCGAGTCCGCTAATATGTTTTTTGAGAAAAGAGCAGCCTGGCAACCTTCCCTCATAAGTGAGTTGTGAAAATCTGCTGTCAGACTGATATCTAGCGCGGGTCCCACAGCGCGCTGTGGCGGTGGGTCCACCGCATCGTGTGTCCAACGCATGTCGTGATCTCTGACAGATTCTTTTGTTTCTTTGAGGCAGGCCAGACTGTAGTGTCAGTCCCACCCCATCCGGCCGATGTGACGTGCGTTCCCACCCCATCCGTCCGTTGTGAGGTGCGCCTCGTGCGGGTCGTTCCCCCTACCTCGCGCGCGCCATCCAGGTGGCGGGTCTATGTATACCCCTCCCGTCGGCGGGTCCCTCCTCCGCCTCTGAGGAGATCGCCGGTGCTCTGCGGTGTGGACTGATGGTCGGCCAGCTGGTTTCCGGGGCATACATATCTCCTGCTGCGCTGCCAGGCGGGCTCCCCCACCCACACGGCTCGTCCGCTCGGGGGCGTTTCCCCAGAGTGGCGACAATGCCAACGGGCAGGGAGAGCCGCAGCTGGGAAGCGGGGAGGGAGGGGGGCGGCCGCCACGGCCGTCCAGGTGTGGGGCGGCCCACAGGGGCCCCCTGCCCACCACGCGTGAGGGGGGTGGACCACCTGCCGGCGGCCGGGGATTGGCTCCCGCCGGCCCGATACCTCTAGCTATTATTTAGTATGGTTGGACGCAATGGCGGCCGCCACGTTGGCCACCGCCTCGTCGTTATCCACCATTGGTGGGGCGGGGGGGTGGTGAGTGGGCGGCGACGTCCACACGAGGACCGCCGGGGCGGCAAAAAAAGAAGACGGGGGGGGTGCGGGAGCAGGGTTGGCAGGCGCCAGCGCAGCCGCGTCCCAGCCCCTTCCTCGTCGGACGAGGGCGCGCGGCGGTGCGCCCCGCAGATCCACAGATCGCGTGGTGGGCGCGTTGAGCAGGCCATCTGACGGGGCTGTTCACCGTCCCACGTGTCCCCACAACCTTGTGTTTGGTTACCTGGTTGTTGAGCCGTCTCGGTCATCACTGGCGAGGCCACTCTCCTCTTTTCCCCCCCTCCCCCCCTCGAGTCATCGCCGTCGCAGCCGGGAGAGTGGGCAGGGGGCGTGCCGCGCCGCCGCGCCGCATCGCCGCCCGGTTGACTGCAATGCAACGCACACCAGCAGCAACATCAAGAAAAAGAAAAGCCAGTGGCAACGCCGTGACCGTCACAAAAAAAAGAAAAAGACAAGCGAGGGACGACTAGCGGCATCGTCGTGGCCGCTCCCCAGGGACGCGACCGGCTGCCGTCTGGTGGCGTCGGTCGCTCAGCAAAGCGGCTCAAACACGAAAGGGGCCGCTCAAAAAGACTGCATCAAGTCAAAGGAGCCCGTCCCCACCAGGGGCACCTCGCCCATGACAATACTCGCCGACGGGGACTTCATGGCGTCGGCCGTCCCATTGATGGCGGCGGTGGTGAGGAAGGCTGTGGTCGTCTCAAACGACATCTTTTGAAACTCGGACGGCGCCGACTGCATGCCCACCCGGCTGAAGCCCAGGTACCCCCCGTGGACCGTCATATAGTCGGCAATGAGGCCCAGATGCCGTGGGTCTACCTTGCCGTACGACGCAAAGACGCCGTTGAGGTCCCGCACCAGCGCCGCGCGGCCCGCCTCGACGCCGTACGCCTGTACCATCGCCCAAATGTGGTTGGACTCGATGCGCGCCACGTCGACCAGGTCCGCAGACCCCCACGCGGCGGACAGGTTGCACCCCTGCGTCGTGACCTGCCACCCGTCGGGCGCAGCGCCGTCGCCAGTCGCCTCCTCAACGTACGTCCGGCTCACCCCGAGCACGGCGCGGACGTCCGTCGCCCGGGCGGCGGCGGTGGCAAGGTCCGCCACCGCCACCCGGCCGGGCGCGGAAGCGGGAATGGTGAGGCCCACGTCCACCCACCCCATCGCGGGGGAGTGGTCGTACGTAACGCCCCGGCCGGTCAGCACTTCGTCAGAGAGCACCTCCTCGTTGCCCTTCCCGGCTGCGCCACCAGACGCGGCCGCCCGCGAGCCGCCCCCGCCGCCGCCGCCACCCGCATCTGATGAGCCACCGCTAATGACGGAAAAGACATCGTCGCCCACTTCGTCGTCGCCGTCGCCCTCTGCATCGTCATCGTCCGCATCGTCATAGTACTCTTGGCCCTCATCCTCGGCGGCCAGCTTGGCCTCGGTCGCGTCCATGTCATCGGTCGCAGCGGCCGCCCCGCCCGTCGGACCGGCATCATCCCCCAGTCCGTCGCCGGCACGCCCTTTCCGCCCGCCGCCAGGGCCGCCTTCCAGGTCTTCATCACCATACACGTCCCCACCGCCCTCGTCGGCGGCACCGCCGCTGTCGCCGCCGCTGGCACGACGCGCCCGCGGCTGCGAGCCCCGCGTCCCCGCTGCTCGCCCAGACTCCAGCGCTACGACGTCATCAACGACCCCTGCGCCCCCCGCGGCCGCCACGCCCACGCGCGCCCCCACCCCCAGCCCCGCGTCCAGCTTCCTCACCTCCCGCAAGACCAGTGTCACCAAACGGTGCACAAACCCGTTGGCCACGGCACGCACCACATCCATGCGACTCATCTGCAGGGGCACCTCGTACACGGCAGGGTGGGGGAAGCACAGGCGCACCACCACCGACACCACACCGAGGACGGCGGCGCCCTGCCGCACCTCCACGGCGGTGAGGAGGTCAGCCAAGCACAGACGTCGCAGGCGGAGGGCAAGCGCTTCCGCAGCGGCCTTGCCGGCCTCCCCACGCCCCAGCACGGGTAGTGTCATGGTGGGTGTCGTCGGGTTTCGGGCAGCGGTCATGAGCAGCTCGCGAAGCCGGGGGATACCCTGCGTGACCGCAGCCGACGCCATGCCGGCAAAGTGGAACGTGTTGAGCGTCATCTGAGTGGACGGCTCGCCAACGCCTTGGGCAGCGACGACACCCACAGCCTCGCCCGGCTCGGCCACCCCACGCTGGTACCGCCACGCCATAAAGGCCTCCACCTCGGCGGCGGTGGCCAGCGGTGCCGTGCTGCTTGCAGTGACGGGGGTAGACGCGGCGGCGGCGGCGCCCGCCTTTTTGGCATTGCGTGCCGCCCGCCGCTTGTGGCTGCTCGGCCGCACAGCCAATATACCCTCTCCGCCGCCGTCGCCATCCCCCTCCCCCCCATAAGCGGCAGTGACGTGTGCGGCGGGGCGGGAGGTCATGGAGGCCACATAGTCGGCCACCTTGGCCTCGTATGTTTCGGCTGTGGCACCCAAGCGAGCCACCGCCGCGGGGGAGAGGCGCTCCAGGCGGGTACCCGAGAGCGCAGCAGACGCAAAATCCGGAACGGGCGTGCCCCGCGCCTCCGCCTTGGCCACCTTCCGTGTGGCCCGACGGGAGGCCTTGGCGTCCATCGCGATGGCAGGGTCCATCTGCCGCTGCGCAGGGGGCGGCTCATGTGGGTCGGCGTGGGCAGCAAGCGCCGCGTGGTTGGCTACTTGCCACCCGACCGTGCGGGTGAGCCACGCCGCCTTGGACGCGTCCAGCCCGTCCTCCCCATACACAAACTGCAACACGGAATCGTCGCTGTCCCGCACCGTGTGGTCATAGTGCACACGCGCACTCTCCAGGTGCTTGACAAGGCACCGCTGGAGGTAGCCAGACCGCGCCGTCTTGACCGCCGTGTCGACCAGTCCTTCGCGCCCCGCCATGCAATGGAAAAAGTACTCGGAGGGGGCGAGGCCGGTGAGGAAGCGGCCCGCAATGTAGCCTCCGGCTTTGGGGGTGACGTCGAAAGGAGCAAAGCAGGGGAGGGTGGCGCCACCGCCGCCCATGCGGGGCACCCGCCGCCCTTCGAGGACAGTCTGGCCGAGGTGGCAGCTGATCTGCGACGCGTTGACGACACTCCCCTTGGCACCCGTTGCCGTCATGAGCTGAAAGCCGTTGATGGGAAAGGGCTTGATGAGGGCCACGGGGAGGCACGTCTCGACAACCTCGGTGGAGACGACGTGGAGGGCACCTGTCATGCCCGCGTCCATCAACTCCTCCGCCACATTGCCGCGGGTGCGGACGAGCGACTCGAGCAGAAGCCGTGATTCGGCCGACGCGGCTGCAGCATCTGCGTCTGCTGCTGCGTCGCCACTGACGCCCGAACGGGACCGCTTGCGGCCTGCACGGGAGCCACAGTTGGCAGACTTGCCACCATTCTTCTTGGACTTGCCAGCCCGCCGCTTGGATGACTTGCCAGCCCTCGACCCCTCCGCGGCTGAGCCCGCCGCACCGCCACCGTTCCCATCCTCAGCCACCGACACCTTGGCAGTCAGTGACGCCGCCACCTTGGCTACCACCTCCCCCCCCACCGTCGCGGATGCGCGCGCGTGGCAGCGCACTCGCGTTGCCTCCGCCCCTCCTGCAATGAGCAGGTCGTCCACCCCCGTCGTGTGCGCGTGTATCCGGAGGAAGAGGGTAAAGAGGCGGCCGAGCGCCGACAATAGGGCGCCCGCCGCGTCGCAGCCATACGCCTCTTGCACCGCGTGCACGAGGCCGTACCGGGCGGCGCCAAACGCCGCCTTGTCCAGTACCCCCCGCAGCAGCTCGCCGTCACGGAGGAGCACCGCCGACTCATCCGGCCCAACCGTCTTGGCCGACGTCTGCGCCGCACCGGCAAGGACGCGGATGCGCGGGCGACCAGCTCGGACCACATCCAGGAGAGCGGTGAATAGCTGCTTGCCCGTGTAGAGTCGGTCGGGCTTGAGAATGGCAGGCACGGGGACTTGGACGAACGTGTCGGGGGAGGCTGTGAGCAGCCGCTCGGCGGCCCCGTAGAGGAGCTGCTGAAAAGAATCCGGCGTGAAGAAAGCGTTGCGCTGCGTCAGCAGGACGCCCGCGACGACGTGGTCCTGGATGAGCCCACGCAGCGGCTTGGCGCTCGTCGGCGTGATGTACTGGTTATCGGTGAGGGCAAGCGTGGAAGCCTCTGCGCGGGAAACCTCGTCCTGGGGAAAGTGCACGTTCATCTCGTCACCATCAAAGTCGGCATTGTACGCGCCACAATTGGCGTAGTGCATGCGGAGGGTGCGCTCACCGGGCAGCACCCGCACGCGGTGAGCCATGATGGAAGCGCGATGCAGACTGGGTTGCCGGTTGAACAGCACCAGGTCTCCAGTCTTGAGGTGACGGTACACCCGCTTTGGCAGCTGCCGCGCCAGCGCTGCCCGCTCAGCCGCCGCCGAAAGGGGGGGAACATCGCCGCGTGCGTCTGCGCGAGACGCACCCGCTGCTCCCCTACCAGCCGCCGTGGCAGACGACGCCCCCCCAATGCCCCCCCCTCCGTAGGCGGCCACCGCTCCCGGCCCCACCCGGTCCAGCGTGGCGGCCTGTGCCTCGCGGTTCCGCCGGCGAGTCGCATGCAGGAGCACAACTTGACTCCCTCGCGCCGGGTCCTCAACTGCGTTGGCCCCTGGGTGAGCACCGGGCCCGCGCCTGACAGCCGCCCGCAGTTCTGGCAACGAAAGCGCCGATACGGGCGTCGGGTAGGTGAGGCGCCTCGCAAACGACTCGGGGATGCCCAGCTCGTTGGTGTCGAGAAAGACGTCGGGCCCAATGACCGACCGGGCCGAGTGGTTGACCCGCTTGCCCATCATGTACATCCGGAACAGGCCCTCCTTGTGCTCCAGCTGCTGCTTGAGGCCGGTCGGGTTTTGCTGAATCTGTCCGTCGAGGCCCCGGCCCGTGCGGGAGCTGTCAATGAGGCTGTTGAGGGCGGTCTGCAGCTCCAGCATCAGCTTGGCCGCCGCAGCGGGCGTCGCCGCCTTGGCCGCCTTGGCAACAGCTGCCGCTGCCTTTTTGGCCGCCACGGGGTCCACGTCCATGGGGTCGGAGGACCCGCCGCCACCCCCGCCATTGCCGTCCGAGACTCCCATGTCCGTGTCGGTCACAGCCTCGTCGCGCTCGCGCTCAGCCGCCGCCGCGGCCTCGGCCTTCGCCTTGGCCACGACCTCCGCGGCGGCGGCCAGCTCGAGCAGCGCCGCGTTGCCAGTCAAGAGCCTATTGTAGTAGACGTTTTGGGGGTGCTCCGCCGCAAACCTGGCGGCATCCGTCTTGTTGGCCGGCCGGAACCGGGTGGGTGGAACCGCCAGCGCGCGGATGAAGAAAAGGGAAGGGGTGTGGGGCGTAGCGGCAGCACCCTCTGCCACCTCTGACCCCCCTGGCACCGACGGCGACGCCGTGCCCTGCTCTGTCGACCGCCCAGGCCGGCCAGGGCAGCCCCAGATTAGCTCACACGCTTCCCGCTCGGCAGCCCACAGGGCCACCACCTGGGCCTCAAGCTCCAGCGGCGACAGCAGCCGCGTCTGTCTCGCCTCCCCTTCATCCAACAACGCAGAGGCGGCAGCACTAGCGGCGGTAGCCGCAGCGGCGGCTGCCGACGCAGACGGCCCCCCCCCCTCCGCGTCGACGTCCATCCCCACTGGCGTGGCGGCCGCCTCCGCGGCCGCCGCGCGCGCCGCCACCACCGCCGACGACGCGGCGGCCGAGGCGAGCGCGTGCCCCCGTGCGGCCGACGCGCGGGCGGCCAACCCCGACAGGGCGACGCGAAAGATCTTGGCGTCCCCGTCCTGCCGCACCCGGATGGCGGCGCCCCCACAGCGGCGGCACAACTTGCCACCGGTGGCGATAAAAAAGGCACGCACCGCCTCCTTCCACGCGAGCCCCCGCGGTGCCAGCTTCCCCGCCGCCGCGGCAGCCTCCCAGGCGGGCCGCGCGCCCGCCAGCAGCCGGCTCGCCTCGACCGTCGACACGTCCACGTCCACGTCGCCACGGCCGCCGTCACCGCCGTCGGCCATGTCTTCCTCGACGGGCACCGCCGACGTCTCGAGCGCCCCGCACGCCGTCGCGGCGAACGTGTCACCCGCGTCGAGGTAGTAGAGCCGTGCGAGCGCCATGGCCGCCCGCCGCGGGGCGGAGCGGAACGAGTGGCAGTACCAGCACTTGGCCTTGAGCGCGAGCAGCAGCTGCGGCATCAGCAGCGGGTTGATCAGCGGCACCGCCAGCTCAATGTGCGCAAAGTGTCCCGGGCAGGTGGCGTAGGGGAGGCCACACGTCGCGCACGGGCCCGCCGCGTGTCTCGTCGGCCCGAGGCGCGGGTCAAAAAGGCCCCCGTTCACGGGCCGGCCAAGCAGGTCAAACGACACTGGCGTGGTGAGGCGGAGGACCGACAGCGCCCGGACGGCCGCGTCGGTGAGGAAGCAAAACGAGACGGCCGAGACGCGGTGGGCGACATCACGGGTCCGCGGGTCTAGCGTACTAATGTCCATGGTAAGGGGTAGCTGCCCCCTTGGGCAAGGGACACAGAACAAGGGCAGCGGCAGTGTCGGCGGGGGTGCCTTGACAGGTCAAGGGGAAAGGTGGGGGAGGAATGGGGACGCGAATGGAGGCTCTAGAGGTGAAGGATGGGGAATAGGGTGGTGGAAGAGAACAGGGGGGAAAGGAGGAAGGACGGCCGGCCGCTTGGCCAGCGGGAAGCAAACGGGGCGCCGTCACCCACGGCGGGGCGCACCGGCAGGCGCGTCGGCCGCGCGGGGAGCCGCCGCGAGGGACTCTGTGACGACGGAGGCGGCGGCGGCGGCCGTCACAACCGTGTGCCGCCGACGGCGTCCACGCTTGTCCCCACGGGGGTCACTTTGACAAAAACCCTCTTTGAGCCCATTGCCGTGTCATATGGGCCTGTCATGAATGAGGAGGGGTGTGCGCCGGCAAGCAAGCATTGGCACGAGATCCCGCGACGAGCTCTGCAGCTGCTGGAGTTTGCCACACTACTGACTTGACCTTGGTGCAGGCCCCGCTCTACCTCCCGTCGCCCGCTGCCCTCGTCGCTCCCCGTGGGCATCCTCATCCCCCAGTCTACCTGCCCCCCCCCCCCCCCTTCCTTTCCTTTCCATCCCTGCTGCCGCCCCCACCCCTTCCCGGCCGTCCCCATGTCTCTCTCGCCGGCATTTGTGGGCGCTGCTGCCGCTGCGGCGCGGCCTCCTCGGCGCGCCGCCACCCGCGGCGTCCCCGCCGCCGCCGCTGCCGCGTCCTCCTGCCCCTGGGCTGGCCGCGCGTCGGCGGTCGTTGCCGGTGGGGCCGCCGCCTCCCCCCGCCACCGCCGCCACCCCCACCCGCCCCACCGCCACACGCACGACAGCGGCGGTGGGGGCGGGCCCGCGCCCGCGCCGGGCCCGCGGCACCCCCCCGCCACGCCGCCCCGTGCAGACGCGTCGGACCTGCCGCCGCTGCCCCTCTCCGAGGCGGCCGTCCAGGAGGTGCTCGTCGAGGCGCGTGACGTGCTTGGCACCATGTTTGGGAGCTCCGCGGAGAACCGGGACATTGGCATTACCGGGTGCGTGTGGGGGGGGGGGGGGGGGGGGGGGGGGGGGCGGGGGCGGGGGGGGGGGGGGGGGGGGGGGGGGGGGGGGGGGGTGTGTGGGGGGAGAGTATAGAGGGGGGGGGGAGAGGGACCCGGCCGGGGACGGCCGCGACGCGGGAGGTGGGGCAGTCGCGGCCGCCGCCGCGGCCCGCACGCGCACCCGGCGCAGGGCCGACCCGCCCGCCCGTGTCGTCGTCACCCGCCGTGGCGGGCGCGTGGCGGCCACCTGCGGGGCATCGGCGGGGTGGGGGGGGGGGGGGGGTGGCTGCCGCCGCCACCTCTGGCCCGTCGTTGGGGTTTGTCCGCCGCCCCCCCCCCTCCCAACGCCGTCCCGCACCCCCACCCACCCCCCTCTTTCCGCCGCCACTTGCTCCTTGTGGATGGGCAGGGGGGGCGGCATTCCCCCCCGACGGCGACGCGGGACGGCTGCTGACATTGGCGCCCGAGCGGGGAGGGACTGGCCGGCCGTCGCCTGTCACCCCCTCCGCCGGCGGACATTTGTGGTTTCCCCTCCGCACGGTGGCCAACCGCACCCCCCCCTTGCGTCCTGTTTGTCTGTGGACCGCTTGCTGTTGGCTCCCCTTGTCCCCCCCTTCTTATTCACCCCATCCCACCCCCACCCCTTTTGCCTTCCCCCGCCACCACCGCAGGGATGTAACGCTGGTGGAGGTGGACGGTCCGTTTGTGACGCTCCGCCTGTCGGGCCGGTTTTGGCACAAGCGAACGGATGTGGTACGTGCGGGGCGGGATGGGGTGGGTGGGTGGGTGGGTGGGGGTGTAGCGTGTGAGGGGGAGTGTGTGAGCGGGGGGACCCGCCGCCCCAGATGCGGCACGTGTGTGTTTTTTTTTTGTATTGGAAGGGGCGGGGGGGCACACCACCCGTCCGACGGCCATGGCTGGCGGTGGGAGCAGGGGCGGCTCGGCCGACGGCGCGACTCGCCGTCCCCCCCGTCCGCCTTTCCCCCCTTCCCCCACTTCCCGGCGCTTGCGTCGAATGCGTGGCGCACGGTGTGTTCTGCCCGGTCGGCGACCTGACCCGCCGCGCCCGAGCGGTATCCATCCCGCTTGGTGGACCACCCCCATTGCCTCTCCCACCCCCCCTCCTCCCCTTTCCCCCCCCCCTCCTTTCCTCCGCCCTCCCTTTGCGTCCTCCCCGAACAGATGGCGCGGGTGGCAACCTACCTCCAGTCCCGCATCCCCGAGATTGCCGACGTGTCTGTCGAGTCGGCCGACCAGCTAAACGAACACGCCACGTGACGGGGGGAGATCGCGGGCTAGCAACCCCAGCGCGGGGCGGCGGCTGGTGGTGTGACCGGCGGCCGGCGGTAGGTGGTGGGGTGTCGCAAGGTGCATGGGGGGGCTGGAATGCGGGTGGGGGGGGGGGGGCGGCGACCCTTATGGGGCCATGATGGTAGTCCCACTCGCCCGCCCGCCGGCCCGCCCGCCCGCCCTCGCAGGGCACGTCGTGACTGGGTGCGGGAGGGGGGTCGGGCGATGGGTGAAGGGAGCCCCCGCCGCACCCCCATTGCCTTGGCGTGCCAACCAACACCTAAACGACGTAACCGTGGCGCCCAGGCCGCTACCAAAAAACGCACGCGGGAGGGCGGTGCCCTCCCCCCGCCCACCCCCCCAACCCCCGCTGTGCCCACCCCCCTAACCCCTCCCCCCCCGCCCCCCCCTCCCCCCCCGCCCCCCCTCCCCACCGGCGTCACCGCCCCCCCTCCCCCCCCCCCTCCGCGGCGGCCAGCCGGGCGAGCACCCCCTTGCGCCCCGCCTCGACGCGCGACGCGGTCGCCTCAATGGACCGCACCACCGCCCGCCGCGCCGACCGCACCGCGTCCACCCCCCCGCTCTCCACCCCGTCCACGTCCAGCAGCCGCTGGGTCAGCCACTCGCCCACCCCCGCCAGCCGCCGCTCGGCGGCGCGCAGCTCGGCGACGGGCGGCGCAGCCCGCCCCCCCCCCCCCCCCCCCTGCGCCGCCGCCAGGCCGAGGGCGGGGCCAATGTCCATGGCGCCCCCGCCGCCGGTCGCCGCGTCGACCGACGCGGCGATCGACCGGAGGGTGCGGAGCTTGGCGGCCAGCCGCCGCGCCGCCGCCCCGCGGGCGGCCGCCGCCACCACCGTTGCCGCCGCGTCGGGGGTGGCGGGGGGGGCGCGCCCGCCGCCGGGCATGCCCGTCCCCGACGGCGGCGCCCGACCCCCCGTCTGGGAGGTGGTCCCCCCCGCGGGCGCGGCGGCCGCCGCCGCGGGCTCCAGCCACCGGGTGGTCCCCGACGCGGGGTCGTACGCGTAAGGCCGGCCGGTGGGGGAGGTGTAGACCACCTCCCCGGCGCGGGCGGCCGCTGGCGCGGCGGTCGCGGCCGCCGCGGGCCGACGCACGGACGCGGCGGCGGCCGCCGCCGCCGAGGCCGCGGGCCCCCCATTGCCACTGCCACCACCGCCACCGCCACCGCCACCGCCACCGCCCCCACCACCGCCAACGCCACCACCACCGCCGCCGCTGCCGCCGCCACCTCCGCCGCCACCGCCGCCGCCGCCGCCGCCACCGCCGCCGCCGCCGCCCCCATGCACCGACAGCCCCGCCATGCGGGCGATCAGGGGGTCCCCGCGGCCAATGCCCGCCGGGGCTGGCCGGCCTGCCGCCGCCGGCATGCGCCCCCCCCCCCCACCCGGTGGGCCGGCAGCGGCACCCCGACCTCCCGCCCCACCCGCCCCTCCCGCCGCCCCCCCCGCCCCCTGCGCGGGCCGCCACCCCCCATTCCCCACCGCCGCGCTCCCCCCCTGGTGGTGCGCGTGGTGCGCGTGGCCGCCGCCGCCGCCCGGTGGGCGATACCCGCCGTGAGGGTGCGCCGCCGCCGCGGCCGGGTGGGGGGCAACGGCCGGCGCCGGCACCGGCGCCGGCGCCGGCGCCGGCGCCGCCCTCCCCCCACCCCCGCCACCGCCGCCGCTCATCCCCGCCATGCGCGCCCACTGGGCCGCCTCATCCTCCTTGCGTTGCGGCACGTGCCCCGCGGTGGCGGCGGTGAGGGCGCGCCCGCCGGTGGGGGCGGCGGTGGCACCCCTCCCCGCCCCCGTCGCGGCAGCGGGGGCGGCGGGGGCGGGGGCGGCGGCCCAGGCTCCGCCGCCCCCCCGCCCCCCATACCCCGCGGGCGGCTGGGGCGCCACCCACACCCGCTCCCCCGTCAGGGCGTTGACAACGTAATCGGCGCCCGACGCGGGGTCCCGGTAGGTGGACCACAGCCACCGCGTCTCGCCCGACGTGGGCGACGCGAGGTACACGAGGCCATTCGCGGCCACGTGCTGCGTCCAAGCCGACAGGGGGGCGTTGCCGTTGCCGCCGCCGCCACCGCCGCCGCCGCCGCCGCTGCCGCCGCCGCCGCCGCCGCCGCCGCCGCCGCCGCCGCTGCCATGAGCGGTGTGTGCCGCAGACGGATGGTGCTGCTGGTGCATGGTGGGGAAGGCGGGGACGGGCGCGAGGAGAAAGAAAAGGGATTTTTGAAAAGGGAGGAAGATGAGCCAAGGGGAGGGGACGGGAAGGCGAGGAAAGAGGGGCAGGGAGAAGAGAGAAGCGAGGAGTGGGATAGAAATAAGAGGGGAGAGGGAGGGACAAGAAGGGGGGAAGGGAGGGGGGGAGAGGGAAGGTGGACAGAGAGAGAGGGACGAATCGCCAGAGAGGCAGCAAGGTGGAGGCAGGCGAAAGCGGCGCAAGGGAAAGAGAGAGCGTCACTGACGAATCACCCCCTTCGAGCACCAGACTGAGAAAGGGATTAGTCGTTGTGAAGGCGGGGGGCCGCGGCGGGAGAGGGGAAAGAGGGAGAGGGGAAAGAGGGAGATGGGGAAGAGGAACCCAATGGGCGCCCGGCCGCCGCAGGCAGCCGTCGGCAGCTTATGGAATACGTGACGGGGATGCGACGCGGCGCATACACTCCCGTCCCTGCGACCGCGGACTGGGGGTGACGCGAGGGGAACGACCCGCCCCGCCTGGTGCAGGCACTTTTCGGAGGTGTCCGTGCGGGGAGGGGAGTTGGACTGTACTACATGTGGCAGGGGACTACTTCTCGTATGATCGTGCGGTAACGGACAGGCAGTAGAATTGGAATTGCATTTCACTGGTAAGTGCGGAAATTCAATTGCTGTCCCTCGGTCAAGTGTTTCTTCGGCGGAGTTCTGAGCTTTCTCGAAGACCGAAGACACGCGAGAGGGCAAAAGTCATATGTACGACGATGAGATCGTCATCGACGTGCAAAAGACATTCGATGATGATCGTCAGCGACGCCGGGCGTGGTGACCAGGTCCACGGTGAAGGGCAGACCGTGGCGTGCGCAACGGGTACGACCACTCACCTTCCTCTTTAAGTGCTATGGACGGCGTGTTGGGATACTGACCGCCACGCTCTAGCGCTTGTCCATCCCCCCAAGGCCGTGCGGCAGCGACCATTGCCACACCACGTTGTGCCCCCCGTACCGCCCGATGGTGCCCGCGGGAGGACACTGGGGGGGTGTAGACGCCCCATCTGCATGGCGGTTGTTGGCCGTGTGCGCGCGCGCGCATCCGGTGGCCCTTCTGCCGGCCAGCCCGCGGCAGCGCCGCTGCCCGGTGAGGCCGCCAAGCACGGCGCCTCTCTCGCGGCGATCATTCTGCCACTGTGTCTGTCACCGATGATTTTGTATGGACGTGAAGATATTTAATGGCGCCGCGAGAAGGAGCATAGGGCAGTCAAAACAATCGACTCTCTCTCTCAAGCGTCCTTCCCGTCGGTCGGACTTGCCCCGCGACCCGGTCCCAGGAGGAGATGACCAAGTATGCAGCCAAAGGGGGGGGGACACCGGCCGGCACGGCTGTGCCATGACCTTATGTAGTCGGGGACGGCAGCACCGGCAACCGTAGCAGTGACGGGTACCACGTCGCGGCAGTGGCGGGCTGTTCCCCCCCCCCTTGTGGCAGGAAGAGCGGGCCAGAGGCGGCGGGATGATGCCCAAGCCGCCAATGGGCGGGAGGGGGGGGACCATAGCCGCCGGCGCTTCCGTCCGCAGTGGGCGGCAGCGCACAGCAGGCAGCCGCCGTGCAGCCGGCCCGTTGGGCAGGCGGTGTGGCAGCGCCCCACCCCAGCGGTCAGGTGGGGGCGGGGCGCTCTGCCGCACCGCGCAACAGCCTCTGCCCCCGCGTGGGGAGCGACGGAGCGGAATGCCGAGTGTGCGGTGGCGTGGGGCGTTGAAGTGGGTGCAGCCAGTCGCGCGCCCGCAGATGGGCGGGCGGCCGCGGCGGCGGGCGGCCGCTCCCGTCAGTGGCGACCCCGCCGCGTCAGCGACCGCCCCGACCGGCCGCGCACCATCCCCGCCGCGCGGCGGAGGGCGGCGGGCAGGCCGCCAGCGCGCCCCCCCCCCTCCTCCACCCACCGAACATTCCACAGCGCCGCCGCCGCCGGCTGCGTCGCCGCCGGCGACGGCGACGGCGAGCGCAACGAGCACGGCGACAGCGACAGCGACGAGGCGGGCGACGCCGACCGCGAGCGGCGGGTGGACACGGGCGCCACCACCAGCACCTCCACGTCTGCCGCCGCCGCCGCCGCGGCGGCGGCGACCGGCGGGGCGTCGTCAAAGAGCGAGTCGGTCGAGCGGCCGGCGTCGGCGGGCTCCTCGGCGTAGTCAAACGCCTGCTGGCTGCGGATGCACGTGAGGGGGCACCCGCCGCGGCGGGGCAGCGACGGGGAGGCGGGGAGGGTGGGGGTGGGCAGCGACGCGGTCGGGAAGATGGTCGGCGGGGATGCCATGGTGGCGGCGGGGGGGGGGGGAAGGGGACACGGAGTGGCGGGAGCGAGGTGGCGGAGGAAAGGAAGGAAAGGATTGGATGGCCGTTGGGGGGAGGGGGCGGGGGGGTGAGGGGCGAGTGAGGTGCTGTTGCTCTGCACTGGGAGGAGGCGGCGGGTGTCGACTGGGCACACCGCCGGCCGTGCTTTGTACTCCCCAAAAGGCTGCTGCCGCGGCCGCCCGCTGCGCCGACCACCGACGGGCGGGGCGGGGAAGCAGGGGGGGGGGCGGTGGGAGACACCGCAGGGGGGGGAGGTGCCGACGCACCCCCACCCTCCCCGCCACCGCGGCCACGCCGTGTGTGTCTGCGTATCCCCCCCGCGCGCCTGGGACCCCCCCCCCCCCCCGACGCCTTCCTCCCACCCCACCTCTATGACACCCACGGCGGGGCCGCCGCGTCACCAAAACGGCCGCCGCCGCCACCGCCACCGCCACCGCCGCGGCGGCGGCGCGTCGTGCAGGCAGGCGGCCGCCGTGCCCACCGCCGGGGGGGGAGAGCGGGTGGGGGCCAAGCAGGACAGCAGCCAGTGCAGGCAGGCGGGCGGGTCGGCAGGCAGGCCGGGACGGCAGGCAGTGGCGCAGACAGTGACAGAGAGGTAGAGGGGAGGGGGGGGGAGCGGGGTGTCTGCAGATGGAGCGGGACGGTGCCGCCGGGGGGGAGGAGGGGGAGAAATGACCAGCCGGCCCGCCCGGGGGGGGGGGGGGGGGGGGGTGAGAGAAACGGATACGGAAGGGGGGGGGGGGGGGGGGGGACGGCGGTTGCGACGGGGGTGGAGAAACGGAGGGAGGGGTGGCGGAGCCGGGAGGGGGTGCGTCGGCCCCCCCCTCCCCCCCCCCCGTGGGCAGGACGTAGGGGCGGGATGGAAGCATCCACCCCCTTTCAAGCACCCCGCCGCCGCTGCCGCCGCCGCCGCCGCCGCCGCCGCCGCCGCCGCCGCCGCTACCGCGGTGCTGTGCGCCATCCGCACCGCCATGATGGCGCGCCGTCTGCGGGAAGCGCCGCAACCGGCGCGTCGCCGTCACGACCGCGTGATCTGGGCGCGCCCGCGCAGACGACCCGGCAGGTGGGGGATGGGGGGGAAGGGGGGGGAGGCGGCGGAGCGCGCGCCGCCGCCCCTCACCCACCCAGACGGCGAGGGTGTGGGGGGCGAGGTATGTAGGAAGGAAGAAGCGTCCGTGGCGGCCGAGGATGGACGAAGCGTCCGTGACGAGCGGCTCTACTACAAAAGAATTTGATTATTTCCCGCCCCGCCACCGCGTCCGCTGTCGCCGTACGCCGGAGGAAGGGCCGCGGCCGACGCACGGCAACGCCCCCCCCCCCCCCCCCCCCGCCCCCTCGCCCCCTCCCGCACGCACCACCCCGCGCTTACTCCCCTTCCCATCCATCGCCATCTCCGTCAACCTGCCCTCCTTCCCCCCCCCCACCCCCATACCCCCCCAGCAGCAGCACCCCATCTCCCCTCCACCCCGAGCCACGTCACAGCAGACACCCCGTCGCCCTCCGCCTCCCCCTCCATCCCCTCCCTGCCCCTCTGCCATCATGGAATAGCGGGGGGGGGGGGGGGCGGAGGAGGGGGAGCGTTTTTTCCACCTTGTCGCCGCCACGCACGCCCGCAAACACCGCGTCCGCGCTCCCCGCCCCACGAGCGCACCCCCGTAGTGACGCCAGCAACACGCCCCCTCCCCCCCCGCCCCCGCCCCCCTCTGCCCCACCCTTCCCCCCCCGTCCGCCTCGTTTTATTTCTCGCCCCCTCCGTCTCCGTCACTGACTGTCTGCCACACTGCCTGCCGTTTTTTTTTTCTTCTCTTGCCTGCCTCCCCCGCCCGCGTGTCTGCCGTTGCCTCCCTGCCTGCCTGCCTACGTGCCTGCTCGCCTGCCACCCGCCCACCCGCCCGCCCACCGACACACCCACCCACCCTGCCCGTCTGCTCACCCACCCCTGTCACACCGCCGCCGTGCCGCCACTGCCTGCCCTGCCGCTGTGTGTCTGTCAGGCCAGACACAACGCCCCCCCGCACCCCCCCCCCCAAAAAAATGGCAGCTGTGGATGCCGCGTGGCGATGTCGGTGTGCAGGACAGGGGGGGGGGGGGGGGGGGAGAGGAGGGGAGGAGAGAACGGGGAGAAACGTCAGCGGTGGCTGGCCTGCCCTGCCGGCGGGACGGCGCCGCCGTGACACGCTCGGTGGGAGCCGCCGCGTTGCCTTCCTTGCCCCCAGCGTCCTTGCCAACTGCGCGCACGGGGCAGGCAGCGCAGCGACAGCAGCAGCAGCCGTCCATGGCGCAGGGAGCGGGGTGGGGGGGGGGGTGGCGGCGGTGGCGCCGCCGCCGCCCGAGTACAAGACCCGTCGCCGCGGGCGGTCGGAGGACCCCCCTTCGCAGGGAGAGAGCAGCACCCAACGGCAGCCACCGCCAGCCTGCTGTGCAGCCACCCCCACCGCATCCTTCTTCCCCTCTGACCATCTCACCCCCCCCCCGCCCCCCGCCTCCCCGACCGCACCGGCCAGGCCGTCGTCACACGGCTTCCTCTCCTCTCTCTTCTTCTTCCCCCGCCCGCCCGCTCCCCCACCCCAATGGCGTCCCCGCCGACCGTCTTCCGGACCGCGTCGCTGCCCACCGCCCTCGTCCCCTCCCCGTCCTTCCCCCCCCGCGGCGGCCGCGGCGGGTACCCCCTCACGTGCATCCGCAGCCAGCAGGCGTACGACTACGCCGAGGAGCCCGCCGACGCGGGCCGCTCCACCGACTCCCTCGCCGACGACCTCCGCGACGCGGCCGCCGCGTGGGCCCCCACCCCCGCCGCCGAGGGGGTGGCGGCGCTGACCGCCGCCGCGGCAGCCACCCCGCGGCCGTCGGACGCGCCGCTGCCGACGCCGCCGCTGCCGTCGACGGGGGCGCCGTACGCCACCCGGTGGGGGCTGGGGGGGGGGGGGTGCGCCGCCGCCGCCGCCAGCCCCGTTCCGTCTGCCCTCCGCCGCGCGGTGGGGCTGGTGCGTGGCCGCTCGGCCCGGGCGCTGTGGGCGGGCCGCTCATGATGGGCGCGCCGCCAGTCCACGCGCGGGAGGCTCTGTCAGCGCCATCCCCGCCCCCCCCCCCACCTGTACCGCTCAAGGATCCAGGCACTGCGTGCACGCGCACGCACCCGCCCGCACCGTCCCCGGGCGCGGTGGTAGAGGGACCTACCCACCCCCCTCTCCCGCTGGCGGTGCCCGCGACGAGTGGGGAGAGTCGCCGACGGCCGTCGCCGACCCTGCCCACGCGGGTGCGGGCCCCCGGCGGAGGACCGCGGCGCGCGGCAGGTGCTACGCGACGCGTCTCCCGCCCAAAGGGCCCGTGTACGGTACGGTACGCGCGCCCGCTCCTCCCACCCGCCCAAGGGCGGACGCGGGGACGGCTGCGGGCCTGCTGCTTGGTCACGCACCGTCGCCGCTGCCGGCTCGCTGGCGCGGTCACCCGCTTTGGGGGGCAGCCGATGCGTCATACTGGTACCTCCATAAATATATTGTTTGCGAAGCAACTGACAGACACACTTAAGATGAAGAGACCTACACCAGCTGGCCACCGTACTGTACATCGGCTGCCCGTGTGCGACCGAAAGAGGGGCCTCGGGGAAAGGAGGCGCCCCCACCTGGTGGCGGCGCGGCAATCCCGCCGCCGCCTTCTACAGTACCAGGGGCAGGTGGCCGTGCCAGCGGGCGGAATGGGCGTCGGGGGGGGCGGTCGGGTCCCGCCCCGCCCGGTTCGTACCCCAAACCAACGACCCCTTCTATGACCGACGGCACTGCCACCGCCGCCACCTCCACCACCACCCCAGGGCCACCACCCCAGGGCCAGCGCCACCGCCGCTGCCGCCGCCGCCGCCGCCGGCGATGCCGCTGACATGGCGGCCACGGAGTGGTGCTTCCCCTCTGGAGCGGCCCTTCCCTCGGACGGCCGGGCGCCCACCGGCCCCCCCAGATACCGGCGACAGCGCGGACTCGCCGCCGTTGCGGCCGCTGCCGCCAACCCCCACCACGCACCTGGTTGCGTCCCGGCGCCGACCGCCCGCGACTCGAGATGAGGACTGTTCTTTTCATTTGACCTTTTTTGAGAAAAACTTGCACTGTACATATGTGAAGCTCCCCCACTACCGCCTCAGCTGCAGGGCGATGCCGGCAGCTGACGGGAGCCGCAGCCCCGGCGGCAGCAGAGACGGGCGGCAGGAGCACGAGGCGCCGGCAGAAAGCAGGGGAGGCAGCCGCCGGCCAGGAGCTCGCGCCCGCCCATGACGGCAGCAGGCGGCCGGCGGCGGCCTGCAGCCGACGACGGCAACCGGCCGGTGGCAGGTTTCCAGCCGGAGGCAGCGGCCGCACCCAGTCCGCAGCCGTGGCACCCCCCGGCGGCGAGGGTCAGCCACCGGCAGCGGCAAAAGCGGTGGCGGCATATGGCCGGCGGCTGGCGGGGGGGGAGCCGCCGGCGGCGGCCGCTGGCGGTCGGCCATCGACGGCGGCAGAGGGTCCGCGGCGGGAAGAGAGGAGCCGACGGTACAGATTGCCGGCAGGGGGCAGCAGAGAGCCGGCCGCGGCGACGGCAGACAGCCGGCAGCAGCGGCGGCAGCTGGCCGGCGGCAGCAGCTGACCGGCGGCGGTTGGGGGGAACCGGCGGCGGGGGGAACAGGGGGCGGCAGCCATTCGTCGGCGGCAGCTGGACGGCGGCGGTACACCGGCGGCGGGGAGAAGCGGCAGCCGCAGCCGGTAGGTAGAAGAAGAGGGGGAACGGGCGGCGGCAGCGGCCAGCCAGTGGCCCCAGCGGCCAGCCAGCGGCGGCGGCAGACGGCGGGAGCGGCAGCGAGGGGGGGGCGGCAGCTGGCGGCGGCAGCGCCCAGCCGCGGTAGCGGCAGCGCCCTGCCGGCGGGAGGAGCGGCAGCACTGGCCGACGGGGGCGGCAGCCAGCGAAGGCAGCGGCCATCGGCGGAGTCAGCTGGCGCGGGCGGCAGCGTGTGTGCGCGGCACACACGCTGCTGCCCGCGGGGGGGAGGGGCGAGAGGTAGCGCGCAGCACGGGCAAAGCTGCAGCAACAGCTGTTGCATGCAACGTCTGGCTGGAGTGCCCCGCAACAGTATTTAGAAGCTCCCAAATGGTCCAGCCAGTCGTCGCGGACAGGTCGAAATTCAATCTCCGCGAGGTCCTTAGTTAGTGCATAGACTTGGCGTCAGATTAAGTGGCCTGTCACCCATCGAATAGATACCTACCTATGAGGCACCTTTCTGTGGGCTGGCATGCTGAGACGCTCCCTTCCATCTCTTGCTGCGCCGACCGCTGCTGCGGCGGGCCTTTACGTCGCCCAGTGCGGTTGCAGCGCCGCATTGCATGACTACCTGCTTCTTTGGACATCCGCGTGGCGTGGCGATGACGGTTTCGCGTTGGTGCAGCTTCTGGGCCGACTCTCGAGTCAGCTTGTCATCACCGGGTGTGCTCCGCCGCCCGTCGCGTGCGGGGGACGCGTCTGCCGGCGTGCTGGGGAACTACCGTTGCGGACTGTATTGACTGTGTTGTTCACCTGGTGCCTCCGCGGCCGTCTCGCTGGGCGTGCCCTTTTGAAGGACGGAGAAGCCTGACGGCTGCGTGACGGCCGAGCGTTCTGTTCGCAGAATTAGGCTCCGTTGGGTAGCCGACGCTTGAGTGCTGGGGAAGTCGGACCCTCGTCGTGGTGACTTTCGCCAGCCGGTGTGGGTGCTGCAGGTCCTCGTGGGACCTGGGACACGCGGCGTCTGGTCCTCTGCGGCTGGCCTTTCTTGTAGGCCTTGTCTCAGCATGGCGTTATCCGACGACGGGGACAATCGCGGCGGCCAGCGAGATTTCCACCTGAAGGAGGGGTTTTCGCGTGTGGAGACGTCCAAGCGTGCCGTCTGTTCTCTTCTTGCCAAGCGTGCGAGCAACAGCGGTAAATACAGCATGAGTGT
Organism: Pyropia yezoensis; assembly: GCA_009829735.1. NCBI lineage: Eukaryota > Rhodophyta > Bangiophyceae > Bangiales > Bangiaceae > Pyropia > Pyropia yezoensis. Next base: position 862,153 of record CM020620.1, on the reverse strand, counting down.
AGCATAATACATAATCACCGATCGGCTTACCTAAAAGGTAGGTAGTCGTAACCCCAAATGTGGCTCCAGATGTCAGGGATTTCACCCGGTTGCCTAGTGGTTTGAGCGCGCCATTCCGCTTACTTCTCAAGGGCCCGGGTTCGATTCCGACTCTCCGATATCTACTTTTTCGTTATTCCACAATGAGCACCGCGTGGGTGGTGCGCACCGACGCTCACATGGCCGCGCTTGTGACTGCTCGTCATGTTGTCAAGCACCACATCGGGGAGTTGGGAACGCTGGACCAGACTGAAGAGGCGACCTTCGCGGACGGCGAGCAGATGAACCTCAGTGGGGCGCGTGTGTTGGAAGCTCCTGTGCGTGACGAGGTGTAGTACAACAGGAAACCGTTGCGCGTCCGCTCTCAGGGAACACTCACCAGGGGGGATCAGCACCAACGTCACCGGGAGGCCAAGGTTGCTGTCCTTGGAGCGCAGGCCACGGGACCAAGATGGGAGCCCAAATGGGACGGGATTGTTGTTCTACCATGGCCGGCGGTGGATTCGCCGCCGGCCCCATCTTTATAAACCCTCAGAGACACCACTAACTACCCTCCACCCCAAGAGGCAAGTCCCTCTGATCATACGTAACTCGTAGATACCGTGACCAAAGCGAACTTCCAACTTGACAGTTAAGAATTAGAAGTAGTCCCCCTACATTAGGGTTACAATACGGTCATCCATATTGCTACATATCCCCCCCTTAGATTCGGCCCGTCCTCGGTTCGATCTGCATTCGGCTTTCCGAATGAAAATGGGTCGTGTAGCATCCCTGGCCCCGACTTGACGCCGACCCGGGATGGCGACCAGAGGACACTAGGTGCCAGAACACGCCGCCGTGTGGTGATGGTTGGCGGCCGTGGCCCGTGTCCGGCACTGGGATGCGGTGGACTACGCTATCCACACGTCAGAGAGGGATTTCGGATGGGTTTTTGCATATTTGTGAGGGACTTGATTTGAGAGAACTTGAGTGTGAGATTAGTGAGTGGAAATAGAATTAGTAGTGATAGTGGCCCCAACCTGACGAGGTTAGACTCGGGTCGGGGCCACTCGGGGGTACGGGGGGGCCACCTGGCCAACGTGCCGAGGCTCTCCCAGATGCACGTTAAGAGGGACAGCGAGGCGCCCTTGACCCGCGCCCTCAGGAAAAAGACAACTGCGCGTTTGCTTTCCTCTTCCCCGTGTGCACTACCGTGCGTATCTGTTCGCTCTGCGAGCAGGCACGTGAGGCAACAGGCATACCACTCTCGTAGTTCCCCTTTCTGTGTTACCTGTCCCTTTCCCCCGAGGGATATTGACACGCGTATGAGAGGATCGAGTTTTATACCACACCCGCCATCACTGGGCGAAGAGCCCCCACTGTCATCCTCGGCAGGCACTGCTGCCGCAGCTGTGCCTGGAGAGTCTGGCGGGACGAAGCGGGCTGCGCCTCTCGCTGGCGCTGCCGCAGCTGTGCCGGGAAATTCTGGCGGGACGGCGCGGGCTGCACCTTTGGCTGACGTGGCGTCGGTTGTCGTCCCTGGCGTCGGCGCCCGCTGCGGGCTTCTCCGCGGGTGTAGCCACTTCCACCCGTGGAGCAGACATGCTCGCCAATGCCGTTGCACGCGGTATCGCTCCTCTGCGTGAAGAGCTGCAGCGCGTCAACACGAAGCTCGGTGGATTGGTGGAGGAGGTCCACCATCTACACATGGGCCACGAGACACTGGCGCGCGGACACGAGCGGGTCATCATGTCGCTGACCCTTATGCGCGGTGACTTCTCCAAGGCACTTGAGTCCTAGAGCACCAGTTTTGAGGACCTGCGGACATGCGTAAGTGGCGGCATTGCCCCGTCTGAGGCCGACGACGTTTACACGAAGATAAACGAGATAAAGAGGCGCTCCCGCAGATCTCTCGTGGAGCGAGCAGGTGGGGCCACCGTCACCCGCGACGTGTGCCCGAGCACGGCGCGCAGCTGGGTCGAGTACGTGAGCATCGCCGCCAGTGTGCTGGACGTCGACGCGGTGGCGGCCTCGGACTGGCTGCTGGGCTACGCGGGCTTACCAACGCGCAAGGACGCTTCGGCGCTCAAGGGCGTCCATCGCTGCACGTCCATCCTGCGCGTATAGGGTCATACCATGCACCAGTGGAAGGATGTCATCACTGTGGCCTACTTCGGCTCCCTCGGACTGTCACGAGACGACGTCACCCCGCAGCAGGCCCAGCAGGTGCTGCACAGCATGGGCTACCTCACTTCCGTGCGTGGCCTCCCGGCGACTCTCTGTGGTGCAGAGGCCTTTCTCTTGCTGCTGGGCGCCGCCGACCGAGTGGTGCAGCCTGCGAATGCACGCGACCTCAAGACTATCAACTGCACACTCGGGCACGTGTCTCTCGTCACCTCTTTTGTTAGCTTTATCCTATAGGTGGCGGTGGGCTTGCGTTCGGTGCGCGGGGGGGTGGGTGAGGGCATCGACGGCGTGTGGGTGGAAGAGCTTCAATGCGTCCATTAAGAGCTCCCTCGCGACGCCGAGGCGTGCAACGGGTTGCGTCTCGTTGATGGCGCCGACCCGTGCCGCGCCCTGTTGCCCGAGGACGACGAAGATGAGTCGGCTGAGGAGGAGGAGGTAGCCGACTATGGTTCTGGGCCGGCTTGCAACGTGCGAGTGCCGCGCGGGTGAGGGAGGTCGTTGGAGTTCCAAGAGGGTCACGGGGTGATGATGCTGTACGGCGTCCTTGCCCCCGTTTCCGTGTCATCCCTATTGCTGTGTGTCGCGTGTACGCGTGTCTTATGCTGTGGCTTCTCTTTTTGTTCCCTTCTGCTTGCGTTTGCGTTGCCTCTATGAATTTCTTTTTCGTACGCTAAGAGGGGGAGGGTCATCTTGTCACAGCCGCGCTGCTGGCGGTGGTAGCGGTGATTCGCCGCGCCGCGCTCTGGCGGTGGTCGTGGTGGGCCGCGCCGCCCCGCCCTGCTGGCAGTGGTCGTGGTGGTCCACCGAGCGGCGCTGTTGGCGGTGGTCGTCGTGATCCGCCGCGTGGTGCTGCTGGTGGTGCTCGTGGTGGGCCGCGCCGCGCGGCGCTGCTAGTAGTGGTAGTGATAGTCCGCCGCGCGGCGCTGCGCGCGGTGGACGTGGTGGTCCGCCGCGCCGCGCTGCTGGCGGTGGTCGTTGTGGGCGGCGCCGTGCCGCTGGCGGTGGTCGTGGTGAGCGGCGCCGCGCCGCGGTGTTGACGGTGGTTGATGTAGGCGGCGCCCCGCCGCTGTCGGTTGTCGTGGTGGTCCGCCGCGCCGCGCCGCGGTGTTGGCGGTGGTAGATGTGGGCAGTGCCGCGCCGCTGGCGGTGGTCGTGGTGGTCCGCCGCGCCGCGCTGCTGGCGGTGGTCCTCGTGGGCGGCGCCGCACTATGCTGCTGTCGGTGGTCGTGGTGGGTTACGTCGCGCCGCTGGCGGTGGTAATGGTGAGCGGCGCGCTGCGCTGCTCAGCGGTCGTCCGCTCTGGTGATCCCGTTCTGAGCCGCGCCTGCACGGGTAGCCCTCCCACAAAAAAACTGCGTTTTCATTGGAGGAACAGCCGTTTATCACTCTCGTATCAGTTCATGCCACGTTTCACCTCGTGTCAGCTGATGCGGCTATCAAGAGCTTGTTAGCTGATGCCGCATTTCTAGGCGTGTCAACTGATGCCGCATTCCATGGCGTATCAACTGATTCCGTATCTTCCTCGATCCACTTCAGCCCGGTGATAGGCATCAGGGCTGGATCAAACCGCGCTCGAAACTGGCGTTCTGAGCGCGGAAAGTCGCTTGGTGACGATGGACCGGCGGCCAGGTCCGGAACGGCCGCGCACGGTAAAAATTCAATCTGCTCTTGGACGCAGACATGTGCCATAGTGCAGTCCACTTGGCGCACTCGATTGCTCGATTATCCAGAAGTTAAGACGATCGCCTGCAGATTGGCTCATAGTATATGTCTTTTAGTGACAGTCAAGGACGACGGCGGCTGTTGTGAAGGTCAATCGAAGGACGATCGGCACGTTTTGACACGCCGGGTACCTAATCATCAGCATTTTACGGCTTTGTTTCGCCGAAAAGGCGCCCTCGACTGCCCTCGATGGGAAATGAATAGCACGCCTATGTTCGCGACAAGCATTGTCGAACTCCAGTCAATTGGCGCTCTGACTCGACTAGTAGACCCCGTTCATCGCGAGTCCTCGGGCTCATTTGCAGCTCGGGGCCACGAGCTCGACCTGGCAGCGGCAACCTCGTCCCGCAGCCATTCAGCAGTGCACACGTTGCCGATTCCAATTCGCAATATTCAGGTCGGGTTCGACGTTGTAAGATAGGCTCTAAGGGATATTTTGCTTGACAGTAAATTTAACGAGGATTGGAGGGCTTTCTGCACTCTTTGTCGTCTTGAATTATCGTGTGGCCCGGTGGGCAGGTGCTGGGGTGGGGGATTCTGAGTGGCGAGATCCCGAGGTGTCCCTGGAGGGAACAGGGGGGGGACAGCGGGGCTGGGCCTCGCTTCCCCGTCCCGAACAAGAAACTGTTGGTCCACACACCATCACCTTGTTTCGTAGTGGGAGGATTGCTCCACAACAGGGATAGTGTGTGCCACTTGCACTTCTTCCTGTTCCCCCGACTCGGGAGGCAGCCCTAGCATACCGCCCCAACTTGGGTGTCGCGTACGTGAAAGGTTTTTGCCACAGCCGCAAGGCCAATCTAGCAGCAAAAAAGAGCCGGGATGGGGGAAGGGGGGAGTCCGAGAGTGCAAAATGGCGGACTAATGGAGCTGAAAAAACGATCGGAGACCCCGTGGACGGGCGAGGGCCGGAGCCTCGAGCCGCCTACGGCGATGAAATCATATCATGCCAGCGTCCCGGCCCAGTCACACGCGAATATATTTCCGCCGAGGCTGCGGCTCCGCGAAGGTCCGCTGGAGAAAAGCATCGCCCCATAACCTCTGCGGCCGCCGAGAAGCCCCCTTTCTCTCGCGGCTGGATAATGGCCGCGGTGCTTCTCGGTGCCTGCCTATAGAGGGCTCCACCCCGGGCGGTGATGCCCCGTCCTCGTGCTCCCCAGGCTCGTGGGGGCGGTATCTTCATCGCCGTCAAACGCAGGAACTCATCGGACCAACCCCCCCCCCCCTAGAGAGGCCTTGGGGGTTGGGTCGACAGTGCTCTGGCGAGTAGCGGAGTGCAAACTTCGCACATGGCTTCGCACAGATTATGAGAAGCCGTGCTAAAGTAGCAATCGACTGCACGCGGACGCGTCGATCTGCATCGCCGCCGTCTGGTACTTGAAAGACCAGATTACGCCAAGTCATTCAATGCTCGGCCACCCAGCCGTAATGCTCTTGTCCTCGAGACATCCGTATAAGAGATGGACGGACCACAGACTTCCACACGGGTACGACGGTGCTACACGCTCGCCACGCAATCCCGATCCCGGGGATTGTGTGGGCACAAATACTCATCAACTACTGCTGTCGGGTCCCCCCCTTCGGTCTCTACCTGTAGACATAAAAAACGCGTCTCGGGCGCCACGGATGGTGTGCTCAGCAGGCCTGCGGGGCGGCGCCCCGTATTGTCGCGCTCTGTGGGGGCTGTGAGGCCGATTCGCGCCGCACTGCATGTGTTCTGCATGCGTTCGCACAGGTCCAATGCGGTCGATTTTTGTAGCTTTCCGGTTCGCGCGATTGACGGCGCAGCGCTGGAGGCCCAGCGACCAAGCGTCAACCGATCTAATCACAGACACGTGGCGCCTGCCCACCCGGAATCTATTTCAAATTTCAAACCGCGAGCAGATGCCCCTGCCGGCCCTGGTGTTCCCTCTCACACGAGAGGGCGATCGCACGCCCTTTCCCCGACCCCCCCCCCCCTGACGTCGCAGTTGGCCCCTCCCGTGGGCGACCCGCTCCCCTCGGCGCCTCCTCCGCCACCCCCGTCGGCCTTTGCCGCCGCCGCCATCGCGGCTCGGCGCCAACACCCGCATGGGTGACGGCCACCTCCATCGGCGTCCGTCTGCACGCGCCCCCCACCGTTGCGGTTGACTTGTTTTTTCCACACACCGCCACCCCCCCCACACTCCCCCCCCACTTGTTTTTTGTCTTCTTCTCCTTCCTGCTTCATCCTCTCGCCCCTGGGGCTCCCTTCCGTCCCCATCTCCCTCCTTGCACTCTTCCCCCTCCCATCCCTCCCTCCTCTCCCCCCCCCCCCCCCCCAACTCCCTCGTCGCCCTCCATCTCCCAGCCGCCGGCACCCGCCATGGAGGCCCTCCTCACCGCCGCCACCGCCACCCCCCCCCCCCCACAGTCGCGCCGCTGATCCCCGCCGCCCTCGCCGACCTGGCCGCCCTCACCACCCGCCTCACCGCGGACCTACCCCCCCCGGGGTGCACCCCCACCGCGCCCGCCCCCGCCGCCGCCACCCGCGCCGCCGCCCGGCGGCACGCGCCGGCCCTGCTGGGCCTCCTCACCGCCGCGGCCGCCGCCGCCCCGCACGCGCCGCCGCCGCCGGCCGACGGCTGGCGCCGCGTCTGGGCTGCCACCCTCCCGCCGCTGCGGCTGCTGGCGCCGGCGCTGCGCCTCGGCGGAGCGGCGGGTGGTGGTGGCGGTGGTGGCGGCGGAGGCGCCGCCGCCGTGGAGGCCTACGCGGCGGCCGCCGCGCGGGCGGCCGCCGCCGCGGGGGACGCCCCCGTCGTGGCGACCGTTGTGGCGGGGGGACTGGCACACTTGGCCGCCGCCGCCGACGCCGCGTCGCATCGTGCCGGGGGGGCGGTAGTGCCCCACTCGTGGGGGGAGATGGGCGTGTATGGGGAGGCGGCGGGGGGGGGGTGGGAGGCTGCCGTGCGGCGGCTGCTGCGGGGGGAGGCCCACCGCGACGCCGACGGCGTGGCTGGCCGCGTCGACGACGACGACGCGGGCGGGGGCGACAGCCCCGGCAGCAGCAGCAGCAGCAGCAGCAGCAGCAGCAGCAGCGACAGGGAGGACGGCGACATTGGCGACGGCGGCGGCGGCGACAGCGACGGCGACGCCCCGACCGCCGACGACGCGGGCAGCGGCGGCAGCGACGGCGGGGTGACGGCCCTGACCTCCCGCGTGCGGCGCGTGTCGCTCCTCCCCCCCTCCTTCCCCCCCCTTCCCACCACCATTACCGCCGACGCCGCCGCCGCCGCCGCCGCCGCCGCGGACATGGCGGCGGCCCTCCCCCCCCCCCCCCCCCCCTGCACTTGCGCCGTGTGCGGCCACCCGCCCTCCGCCGCGGCGGCGGCGGAGCTCCTCGCCGCCCACCTGGCGTGCCCTCCCCCCGGCACCCCCCCGGGGCAGCTGGTCGCCACCGCCGCGGCGGCGGCCATCCCGTTTGTCCGCGCCGCCGCCGCCGCGGGGGGCCACCGCCCGGCGGCGGCGGCCACCGCCCGGCGCATCCGGCGGGCCATCCTGGGGGTGGCCCGTGGGGAGGGCGGCGGCGGCGGCGGGACGGCGGGACGGCCGCCGTCGGCCGCCGCCACCGCCGCGGCGGTGGCGGCGGCGGCGCGGCTGCTGGCCGCGGAAATCGCGGGGCGGGACTGTGGGGTGGTGGCGGACGGCGCCGCCTGGGCCGCCGACGCCGCCCGCACCCTCCGGTCCGCCGCGTCTGCGCTGACGGTGGCGCCGTCGGTGGCGGGGGGGGGCGGCAGCCGACGACGGCGCGGTCGCGGCCAAAACCAGGACGCGGCGGCGTCGGCGGTGGCGGCGGCTGCCGTCCGCAGCGTGGCGGCCTACCGGCAGCAGCAGGCGCAGCAGCAGCAGCTGCTGCCGCCACAGCAGCCGCCCGCAGGGACGAGCGAGGGCGGGTCGCCCACAACCCCCCCCCCCGCCGCCGATGCAGAGGCCGCCGCGGTGGTGGCGGCCGGCGAGCCGCTAGCGGCGTGGGTGGACGCTGCCGCCGCCGCGGCGGTGCGGGGCGGCCGGCGGTCCGCCGGCCGGGGTGTGTGGCAGTGGTGGGCGGTCGCCGTCGCGGGGGGGGGGCGGCCGGAACTGGCGGCGGCGGCGGCGGTCGCCGCCGCGCGGGCGGGCGTCGGCTGGGTGGGCGGCGTGGCGGCGCGGGGGGGGGGCGGCGGCGGCGGCGGCGGCGGCGGCGGCGGTGGTGGTGGTGGTGGCGTCAATGCCGCCCTGGCGGCGCTCCCCCGCGTCGGGTCGGTGCCCCCCGCGCGGCGTGGCGCCTATGCCCTGCGGGTGGTGCGGGTGGTGGAGCCCCTCAGGCGGGATGCCGTCGCGGCGCTTACCGCCAAGGTCCCACCCGCCCGCCCCCACCGCTCGGTCGGCGGCGGCGGCGGCGGTGGTGGCGGCGGCGGCGGGAGCGACCCCGACGCGCACTCGGTGGCGGCGGCGGTCGCGGACGCGGTGGTGGGGGGCCTCTGCGGCGGCACGCCTGCCGAGCCCCGCCTGGCCGCCGCGGTGGGGGCGGGCCTCGAGTGCCTCCGGGCGGTGGCGGCGGCGGCCGCCACGTCGGCGGCGGCGGCCATGGCCGCAGCTGGCGGTGGCGGCATGGCAGATAACGTCGACGGCGGCTGCGGTGACAGCGGCTGCGGCGACGGCTGCGACGGCAAGGGCGGGATGGGGTCGGTGGACGCGGCCGCCTCGGCGGTGACCGCGGCGGTGGCGGGGGTGGCCGACGGCGTGCGGGCGGTGGTGGTGTCGGGGGTGGCGGCGGCCGCCGCCACCGATGGCGCCAATCGCGGCGTTGACGGGGGTGGTGACGGTGGTGGCGGTGGTGGTGGTGGTGGTGGCGCCGGCGGCGGTGATGGCGGCGTGGGGCCATACGCCGCGTGGGCGGCGGGGGTGCTCCACAATGTGGGCGTCACGCTCTTCAACGGCGCCCTGGCCGGCGGGGGTGGGGGTGGCAGCCGCCGACACCTTGGTGGCGGCGGCGGCGACGGCGGCGGCGGCTGCCCCTACGCCCTCGCGGCGGAGGTGGTGCAGCGGGGCCTCGGGTGGGCGGCCCTTGGCAGCGGTGGGGGGGGCACCGCCGCGGGGGCGGGGGGTGGCCCCCCCCCGCCGCTGGGCGCCCGCGCCGCGTTTTGCAGTGCCGCCTGGGCGGCGGCCGCCGCGGCGGCCGCCGACCGCGGGGGCGCCGCGGCGGCTGGGGGTGGCCGGGAGGGCGGCGGGGGGAGCCCGTGTACGAGTGACGGCACCCACGATGGCGGCGCCGGCGACGGGGGGGAGGCCCTGTCGGACGCCATGGGGGCGGCAGCGGCGGCGGCTGCGGTGGAGGAGGAGGCGGCCGCCGCCGCCGCGGCGCTGCGGGCGGCGGTCCTTGCCATTGCGGCGGGGGGTGCCGACGCGGCCGCCGCCGACGCGCTCGGCCGGGCGCTCGCCGCCACTGCCGCCGCCGCTGCGGCCGCGGCTGCCGCCGCGGAGCACGACGACGGGGACGACAGCGACGATGACGGCGGGTGGGGGGCGTCGGCCGGCGCCGCCGCCGGCGCCGGCGCCGCCGCGTCGGCGGCGGCGGCGGCGGCGGCGGCGCTGGTCGCCGCCGTCGACGCCACGGCGGCGGCTGTCGGCGGCCACCCGCCGGGCTTGGTGCGGGGCTGGCTGGCCGCCGCGGGCGGCGACGCGCTCGTCGACCTCCTCCCCGCGCGGGCGCCCCCCACCACGGGCGCGGCGGCCTCCTCCCCTGCCGCACCTCCCCTCCTAGGGTGGTCGCCGGCAAGGGCATCGGCCGCGCCGCCGACCCGCGTGGCGCTGCTGCGGGCGGTGCGGGGGGCGGTCGCGGCGGCCGCCGCCGCTGCCGCCGCCCGCCGCTCCCGCGGCGGGGGCGGGGGTGGCCTCTCCCGCCGTCGGGCGGCGGTGCTGGCCGCCGCCGACGCGGCGGTGGCGGCGGCGGTGGCGGACGCTGCCGAAGCGGCGGCCGCTGCGTTTCGTGGCCAAGGGGACGGGGACGACAACGACGTGGCCGCCGGGGGGGTGGCGGCGACCGCCGCTGCGGTGGCGGCGGCGGCCGAGGCGGCGGCCGTCGAGGCGGCCGCGTCGCGCCTGCCCGCCCTCCGTGGTGCGGTGACGGCGGGCGGCGGAGCGGCGCCCGTTGCGGCCGCCGCCGCCGCCGTCGACCGGTGCCTGGCGCTGGCCACCGGGGAGGGGGCCGCCGACGGCAGGCGAGGGGGGTCGACGGGGGAGGTGGCCGCGCTGGTGCGGTCGGTGGCCGCCGCGTGGACCGCCGCCGCCGGGTGGACCGCCGCCCGCGCGACGGCGGTGGTGCCCGCCGACGCCGCCGCCGCCGCCGCGGCCGACGCGGTCGACCACGACAACGAGACCGGCGCCGACGACGACGCCCTCTCCACCACCACCACCGCCGCCCCGGGTGCGGCCGCAGCGGCGGCGGCGGTGGTGGCAGCGGCGGCGGCCGACCTGGCCGCCGCCATTGACAGGGCTGTCCCCCCTCTCCGTCAGGGTATCCTCCCCGGGGCGGTGGTGCCGCCGGCGGCGGTGGTGGCCGCCGCCGAGGCGGCCGCGGCCGCCACCGCCGTGGGCACCCTCTTATCCGCGACGCGCGGCGCCGACGGCGCCGCGCGGGCCGTCTTGGCCGCGGCGGCCGCCGCCACGGCGGCGGCGGCGGCACCCGCCGGGTGCCCACCCCTCCCCGCCGCCCCCCCCGCCGGCGACGTGGCGGCCGCCGCCGCCGCGGCGGCCGCAGACGCGGCGCGGCGGGAGGGGGACTGGGCCGCCGCCGCCGCGGCGGTGGCGGCGGCGACGGCGACGGCAACGGCAACGGCGACGGCCGGCAGTGGGGAGGGCGGCGGGGGGGGCGGCCGCCGTGGCCAGCCGCCGCCGCTGCCACCGCCCGTGGCGGCCGCCGCCGCGCGCCTGGCGGTTGACCGCGCCGACTGGGCGGCGGCGGCGGCGGCTGCGGCGGGGGACGGGGGCACCCCGCCCGCGGCGGCGGCCGCCGCGGCGGCGGCCGTGGCGGCCGCAACGGGCGGCGCCGCCGCCGCTGCGGCGGCGGCAACTGCGGCGGTCAAGGCCGCGCTGGTCGCGGCGGGCGCCACCCCCGCCGAGGATGGTGACCCTGCCGGCGGCGACGGTGGCGGCGGCGGCGGCCGCCGCGGGGGAACCCACCTCCGCATTGGCCGCATTGACGTGCCGGTGCGGCCGCCGCCGCCGCCGCTGTCGGGGGGTGGCAGCGGCGGCGGGTGCGGCGGGAGCGGGTGCGGCCTTGCCACCGCGACCGCCCACACGGCGGCGCTGCTGGCTGCCGCCGACGCGCTGGTGGGGGCGGCGACGCGCGCCGCCGCCGCCGACGCGGTGGCCGACGCGCGGTACTATGGGCGGGCGGCGGCTGCGTTGGCGGCCGCCGCGGGGGGGGGGGGGGGGGTGGCCGCTGCCGCCCGTGCGCTCGTTGCGGCGCTGGTTGTGGACGTTGGTGGTGACGGTGACGGTGACGGTGACGGTGACGGTGGTGGGGTGGACAGTGGGGGGTGGGGGCGGGGGGAGCTGGCGCTTGGGGAGGGGGGGGGGGGGGGGAAGGCGGCTGTGCCTCCCCGCTCGCTCCTGTCCGTGCCATGGGGCTCCTCTCCCCCCCCCTCGCCGCCAGCCGCCGGCGGCACCGCCGGCGGTCCGCGGTGGCGGCGACAGCGACAGCGGCGGCGGGGCGGCCCGCGGGGGGCACCGCTCCCACCCCCCCCCCGCGGCGGCCGACGGCGGCGGCGGTGGCCCGCGCGGTGGCGGCGGCGGGGGTAGCGGCGCCGGCGGGGGCCCGCGGCGCCGCCGCGTCGGCCGCCGCGATCGCCGCTGCCGACGGGCTGCTGTGGGCGGCGGGGGCGCCCGCGGCGGCGGCGGCGCTCTACCGCCGCGCCGCCGCGGCGGTGGGCGGCGGCGGGGGGGGGGGGATGGACGCGGCGCTCGCCCGCCGCCTCCGGCGGGCGGCGGCGGTGGGGGAGGCCACCGCGCAGTTGCGGGTAATGCCGGGGGAGGCGGAGGGTGCGGGGGAGGGGGGGGAGGCGGCGGCGGCGGCGGCGGCCATGGCGCCGTGGTGGCCCGACGCGGCTGCCGCGGCGGCGGTGGTGCTCGGCGATGCCGATGCCGCCGCCGCCGCCGCCGCCCTGGGCGGCAACGACGATGGCGGGGGCGGCGGTGACGGTGGGGGCGCGGCGGCGGCGGCGGCGGCGGTGGCGGCCGACCTAGCGGGCACGGCGGCGCTGCTGGTGGCGGCGGCGGCGGTGGCGGCGGCGCGGCTGCCGGCGGCGGCGGTGGACGCCCTCTGGGCACCCCCCTCCCGCTCCCCCGGTGAAGATGGAGGAGGCGGGGAGGGAGGTGCCGCCGCCGCCCCGCGGGCCGTGCCCACCCGCTTGACGCGGGGGGGGGGGGATGGGGGGTCGGCGGCGCGCCGCCGCGGCGGCGGCAGCGCCGCCGCCCACAGCACAGACGGCGGCGGCGGCGGTGGCCGCCCCGGGGGCGTCGACGGCGTGATGGGGGGCGCCGACGTGGCCGCCGCCCGCCGGTGGGCGGCCGCCGCCATGGCCGCAGCGTTGGCGGGCGGCGGGGGTGCCCCCGGCGGCGGCGGCGGCGGCGGGTGCGGCGGTGGTGGCGGGGGCGGGGGGGTGGTCCCCCCCCCGCTGGTCCGCGCCGCCGCCGCGGCGGTGGTGGCGGTGGCGGGCGGGGCGGCCGGGTCGGCGGCGGGGGCGGCGGGGGTGGCCGCCGCCATTGCCGCCGCCGGCTGCTCCTACGACCTCCGCGCGGCGGCGGTGGTGGGGGCGGCGGCGGCACGGGCGGGCGGCGGCGGCGGCGGCGGCGGCGGCGGTGGTGGCGGCGGGGGTTGGGGTGCGCTGGCGGCCGCGCCGCCCGCGGCGGGCGGTGGGGTGGCGGCGGCGCGGCTCGCCGCCGTCACCGCCGCCCTGCCCGGCGGCGCGGCGGTGGCGGGGCTGACGCTGTGCCCCCGCCGGGCCTACCTCTACGCCTGGCGGGTGGCCCGCGGGGAGCCGCCGCGGCTGGCACGCCAGCGGCTGCCGTCCCCCCGCCCCCCCCCATCCCCATCCCCCTCCCAGGGGGAGAAGGGGGTGCCGGCGGCGGCAGCGGCTGCGGGCGCCGCCGCCGACGGGGGCGGGGGCGGACCCCCCGACCTGTCGGTGGCGGGCGTGGCGGCGGCGCTGGCGGCGATTGCCGCTGCCGCCGCCGCCGCGACGGCCGCCTTTCGCGCCTCGGCCGCCACCGACGCCGACCGGGCGGCCTGGTGGGCGCGCCGCTCCGCGCTCGACGCGGCGCTGGGGCGGCTGGCCGGGGCGGTGGAGGGGGCGTGGCTGGGGGGGGGGGTCCCCGCCTGGCTCTTTGCCCTGCCGCCGGCAGGGGGGGGGGGGGCACCCCCGCGGGCGGCGGCAACGACGCCACCGACGGTGGGGGAGGCGGCGGCGGCGGCAGCGGCGGCGGTGACGGCAACGCCGGCGGCACGCCGACGGGCGTCCCGCCGCCGCGGGGGGGGGGGCGCCGCCGGCGGCAGCGCGTCGCCGGCCGCCGCGGCGCCCGCACGGCCGCCGCCGCCGCTGCCGTCGCCGCCGCCGTTGCCGCCACCGTCACCGCCGGCGGCGGCGGCGGCGGCGGTGCTGCTGGCGCTGGACCCTGCCCTCGAGGCTTTCCCGTGGGAGGCCCTCCCGGCGCTCGCCACCCCCGCCGTGCCCGTCGCGCGGCTGCCCTCCCCGTCGCTCCTCCTCCTCCCCCGTGGCCGGGTGCCCCGCGTCGCCGGTGCGGCGGCCGCCGGCTGCGCCAGCGGCGGCGGCGGCGGCGGCGGCGGTGTCGGCGGCGGTGGTGGCGGCGGCGGCGGCTTGCCCCCACCGCCGTGCAGCAACGACCCGTCGACGACGACGGCGGCGGCGGCGGCCGCGGCGGCGGCGGCGGCGGTGGTGCCGTGGGGGGTGGTGGACCCCGCGTCGGTGGCGTACGTGCTGGACCCGGGGGGGGACCTGCCCGCCACCGCCGCCGCGTTTGGGCCCCTCTGCGCCCGCCAGGACGGGTGGGTGGGGGTGGTGGGCGTGCCACCGCCGCCCGCGCCGCCGCTGCCGCTCGAAGTCCTATGCCCCCGGTCGGGGGGGGGGGAGGGGGCACCCGCTCCCACCGCCCCCGCCGCCGCCGCCACCACCACCGCCGCCCCGCCTGATGTGCTGCTCTACTGTGGCCACGGGGGGGGGGAGGGCATCCTGCCACCGCCGGCGGCGCACCTGGCAGCGGCCGCCGCCGCTGCGACCGCCGCTCCCACGCGGCGTGCCGCCGGTGGCCGTCGTGGCCGTGGTAGTGGCAGCAGCGGTGGCGGCGGCGGGGGTGGTAGTGGCGGCGGCGGCGGCGGCGGCGGCGGCGGCGGCGGCGGTGGCGGTGGCGGCGGCGGTGCGCCGACGGCGGTGCTGATGGGCTGCGCGTCGGCGCGGACGGCGGCACTGGCGGCGCCCGCCGCCGAGGCTGCCGGCACCGTCACCGACTACCTTGCCGCCGGCGCGCCGGCAGTGGTGGGTAACCTGTGGGACGTCACTGACCGGGACATTGACCGCCTGACGGCGGCGCTGCTGGGGGGGTGGCTGGGCGTAGGCGCCGACGGCGCCGCCGCCGCCGCTGCCCCCAGCATTGGCAGTGGCGGCGGGGATGGGGACTGTGACGGTGGCGGCGTGCCGCCGCCGCCGCCACTGAGCCTGGCCGCCGCGCTCGCCGCCGCCCGTGGCGCGTGCCACATGCGCTACCTCGTAGGCGCCGCGGCCGTTGTCTATGGGCTGCCGTGGGTGGCCCGCCCCGCCGCCGCCGCCACCGCCGCCGGCCCGGCGGGTGGGGCGGAGCGGCCGGCCGTCGCGGCGACCGCGGCGGGCGGCCCACCCGGCGGCGGCGGCGCCGACGGTGCGGCAGCGGCGGTCGCCGACGGGGAGGCCCCGGCGGCTGGGCCGACGGTGGCAGCGGCGGTGGCAGCGGCAGCGGCAGCGGCGGCGACCGGCGTCGAGGCGGCGACGCCCGCCACCCACCGGCGGGCCGCCGGCACGGCCAGCAGGGCGACGGCACCGCGGCGGCGCGCCGCGCCCCGGGCGCCCCGCGTGCCAGCGGCGGCGGCGTCGGCGGCGGCGGCCGTCGGGGGGGAGGGGGGGGCGGTCGGCCGTGCCACCCGCTCCCGCACCGCCCGGTCGCTGCGGCTGAGCTGATGCACCCCCGCCGCGGGTGCCACACAGGGGGGGGGGGGGGGGGGGGGGGGGGGGGGGGGGAGAGGGGGCGGCCGAGCCGCCCTTGGCGCTCATCCGATTCCGTCGACGCGACGCGGACGGGAGCGGCGGGGGCAATGGCGGCTGGCGCCGGTGGCGGTGCGTACGACGGCGCGGTGACGTCCGCTGCCGCGCAAGGCTGCCGCCAGGGGTCGGCACGACGACGGCGGGGCCGCCAAGGTGGCGCGCGGGTAGGGCCAAGAGGGGGGGGCTGGCTTCGGAGAGATAGCGGATGTGGCGCACGGCTGTGCGGAGAAGGTATGTACTGTACAGTTGGTACCCAATATTATTTGCCCACCCTGGCGGATCACTTTTTACACCAAATCGACCACGGACGAGATCCAAAAAGCGGCCTCAGTGGTGCCGCTCTGGCGCATTGCATTCACTTCACTTGGGCGCAGCGTTGCGGGGCATGGTGCTATAAAGAAGCGCCCATAGCTTCTCTCCCAGCGAAGAAGAAAAAAAGCAGCACCATGGGGGGCAAGGGCAGGACCCCCTTAAACCCCAGGAAGTCGGCGCCATCAAGACCATGGTCGCGAACAAGAAGTCCAATGGGGCCATCGCCACCGCGCTCGGCATCCCCAAGACGGTGGTCAGCTACCACGCAGCCAACGCGCGGCGGGCGGCGGCCACTGCGCGCCAGGAAAACCGAGGTCAGCCGAAGCTCCTCAGCCCTCGAGAGCTGCGCGGGCTCCGCTGGGTGGTGGACGGCAACCCTTTCGCCTCAACGGCGGAAATCGCCGAAGAGGTCAACCAGGGACGAACCAGCACCGCAGTCGGGCCCCCCCTCCCCAAGACGAAGGACGAGCTGTTCACTGCCCTGCAGGAAGAGTGGGCGTCGATACCGAGCGCCTATTTCAAGCACCTGACCGAGAGCATGTGCCGCCGTGTGCGGGGGGTGGTGGAAGCGAACGGGTCTGGCACCAACTATTAGTGCGTTTCTTGTGGCAGTATTGGCAGAAATCGTATCAGACTCACGGCCTGCTACCGACCGCGGATCTGTGTAAATGGGGCAGCCGACGTCCGTGCACGCCCCAGACACAGCAATCCAAGAGTCCTTGTTCTTCGTCGTTCAATGTCTCTCCCCTCGCAATCGTCCCCTCGGCGCGCTGTGCCCGCCCTCATGTAGGGCCGGCGCAGCCCCCCACGTCAGGGCACGCACACGAGCCCGCACGGGCATCCCCCCCCACAGGCATGTAGGCGTGCCCACACACGCCGGGCCAAGCCCCCCCCTCGTGCACGCACAAAAAATACAGGTGCACTCACACGAGCCAGGGGTACGCACGAGCAGCGCCTGCCACACAGGTCGCCGACAGGCCAGCAGGGCGTCGCCAGCACGCAGGCA
Organism: Pyropia yezoensis; assembly: GCA_009829735.1. NCBI lineage: Eukaryota > Rhodophyta > Bangiophyceae > Bangiales > Bangiaceae > Pyropia > Pyropia yezoensis. Next base: position 845,602 of record CM020620.1, on the reverse strand, counting down.
ACGCAGAGAATCTCGCCCCCGAAGGCGCCAATCAACCACCCGTGTGATACGCAATCACAGGTGTCGTGCAATCCCGCGCAATAATTGGCCAGCACCTGGCAATCCATAGCCGCGGCCGCAATCACGCAGTAGATACGATGAAATCAGCCACATTTCTTGCACTGGAAACGGACGGTCGCATCGAGTCAATACAAATCTCAGGATCTGACGGTTGGGGAAGGCAAGTAGTATTGGGTACCAACTGTACATGTACATACCTGCACCGCCGCCACCGCTGAACGGCTGTAGGGTTTTTTAAAGTTGTCAGAGAGATCGTCCGGATAGCCTTCTTGCCTCTGTTTTTTTTTTTTTTTTCCACAACGTCTTGCTTCTCTTTCCATTGTTTGCCTGTTCTGAGAGGCAGACAATGGGCAAACGAGCTGGAAACGCACATCCGGCGGTGTTCCACCATTCGAGCGGTGTTCCAACATTTGAACAGCGTAAATATGTACATACATGCATCCCACTGTCCCGGTGGGAGAAGTGGTGAGCAGCGGTGAGGAGTGCTGAGAGGCGCCGAGAAGTGAGGTGCCGAGAGGTACCGAGAAGCGACGAGGAGTGCCGAGAAGTGGCGAGAAGTGAGGTGCCGAGAAGTGCCGAGAAGTGAGGTGCCGAGAAGTGCCGAGAAGTGCCGAGAAGTGCCGAGAAGTGCCGAGAAGTGTCGAGATGTTTGTGCGGCGCGGTCCAACAGACGCAGTCCATTGAGGTTTGAAAGACAGGTGTCGACGAATTAGGGCCCGCCGCAGCTGTGTCGCAGCGACTTGTACAATTTTGCACCGAATGCTTCGATCGATCCGGTCGAGCGGACGAGTCGCGGGCTCCTTGTGGGGGGGGGTGGGTGTGGCCGTGCGATCGGCCTGGTGTGGCCGGTGACCCCGTCGTCGACATCGGTGCCAGCCGCGCCTGCTATGCAAGCCGTCTCCGCCGTGCCGCGACATACCCTACCCGCCTGGTGCCCGGTCGCCTGTGCCCCTGCAGGTCCGTCTCGACCATAGGTGGACGTCCGTGCCCGCCATTGCCTGTCATCATGGTGCGTTGACTTTTTCTTGTCGAGGGGGAGAGGAAGATTGGGGTGTGCGCGACGAGTTGGGTCGCCTGCCCGGGGGGGAGTGGGGGGGGTGTCTTTGTGATGGGGTGGGGTGTGGATTCGGCGTTTGTTTTCGTCTGGATGGCGCTACAGGTGGGTGTGAGGGGGATATGTGGCGTTGGGGCAGGACAGTCGAAGATGGTTGGGGGGGGGGGGGGTCGTCAGCGGTTGGGCCCCGTCGGCGGTGCTGTGCAGGTTGCGTCTGCCGCTCTTGCCGCCGGCACCCCCGTCGGGGATGGAGGGGACACAGGCGGCATCGCGAGGCGGGAAAGCAGGGACGGAAGGAGGTTGTGGCGGTGGGTGTTGGGCGTCGGCCTGTACCGTGGCTCGAGGACGAGCTGCCATGTGCCCGCGTGGTTGTCGTTAGTTCTTTACTCGAGGATGGGGGTGCGCACGCATGCGTGCCTCTGTAGCCTCATGCTTTGGATGGGGTGGCATCCTGACTTGGTTGTATCGTTTCGTGGTCGTTGTCGTGGTCGTGGATGTACTGTGCGCCTCTTGGTTGTTTTTTTGCCGTCTTCGGGACACTACGTCTGCACCCACTCATATCCGATACGCCCCTCTCCCTCCCCCCTACAGCCGCGCCAAATTCTTGAGATTAAGAGCTTTCTGGTGACGGCGCGCAGGAAGGATGCGCAGTCGGTGAAGATCAAGAAGTCGTCCACGTCGACCAAGTTCAAGGTCCGCTGCTCCAAGTACATGTACACCCTGGTGGTGACCGACCAGGTCAAGGCGAAGAAGCTGGAGTCATCCCTGCCGCCAGGTACGTGTCGGGATGCGAGAGATGTTGGGGGTGGGCATCGGGGGGCTGGGGTGTTCGCTCTTGTGATGCCGCGTATGGTTGATCGTTGATCCCTCTGCGAACCCAATGTCGCAACGATGTGAGGGAGTCCCCTGGGGCTCGATACTCATCATTCCATGGCTTGTTCCTCTGACTTGTTGATCCTGTGTGTGACCATGACAAACGTGCTGCCTGTGGCGGGACCATTGTTTGGTACGCGGCAGTGCTGACTAAGATCCAGGTCTGATCACGCCTCCGTTTGTAGGGCCTTTGCGTGCGTGCGCCTCTAGGTCGTCTGGCTGGAGTGGTTGGTGCGGTTGGCGTGTTCGGTCGGTTGAGGGCTGGGTTTGTCAGCAGCACATCATGAAGAGGACATCACCCTTTTGTTTTCTGTTTACGATTGTTTTGGACACAACGACGTCGCAACACGGAACGTGTGTGCGACGACAGGTGCTTGGCTGTTTTTTTTCGTTCTTTCTTCCCGCCGTTACCATGAGGACTAGGAACACCGCCCGCAACAGCGTAAGGAAGGGAGGGGGCAAATGAAGCCGGCTTCAATGCAGGGAGAGGACGCGTTCATGGGAGAGCGTGACGGGTGTAGGCTGTGTGCACACCCACATGTGGTTCCCCCATGCCTACGCTGCCCGGCGGCCGCGACTCACTACTGTGCCCAGACCGCAACAGCGAAAGCCCGTGTGTAAATCAAAAATATATTTCGGAACCTTGGATAGTTGAGAGTATTATAGTATTTTCATGATGCATACAAACCTTGACCGAAAAAACATTCTAGGGGGGAAACGATGTAAATTTACACTCCATGGGTTCAACCCGACATCCGAGGAGTGTCTGCTCCAAGCCAAACGAGCTGCGGGTGCGGATGGTGTCAGAGTGAAGCAACACAGATGAAATAGAGGGTAGAGGTATCCCTCGATAAACCGCCATAGCTCAGACTGCTGCTTGAGATACACGTCTTTGCTTGGACGATCCGCTCAACGACGATCCGCTCAGAGGACTTGGCTGGAAGCTTGTCGGGATATCGGCGCATGCCTTCGCGGCCCCGTGGGAAGGTGGCATAGCGAGGCCGCGAAGGCATGGGCCCCTATCCCGGTCCCGCCACGCAAAGAGGAGTACACTAGCCACGGTCATGAGAAGGGAGTGGAGTGTCTGTCGTGCGTCCGTGACCAAGTCAAGGAAGCCTTGACGGCCGTCAAGAGGCAGACAACACAGGTTTGCATACTTTAGAAACTATGGGAAATAGTGGTTTGCCTACTCCCGGGCAGACGGCCGAGACTGTTCTCGTGAATGCCTCCGCCTTCCTTGGTGGGGACACGTCGTGACCCCTCCGCTGCCACAACATCGGGTGGTTGCTCTTTGGCTGTGAACAACGCCGCGTACCTCCCCCAGCCCCCAGTTCAATCCACCTGGCCTGGCAGAACACGGCAGACATCGCCGCTCTTTGCGTCCGAGAGCGCGGCTTCCCGCGGCCACCCCTCCGCCCCTCCACAGCTCTCTCAGTAGCTCGTTGTGATTTTAGCCGACCACCCACGCCCCCCCCCAACAATGAGCGTCGGGAGTGCACGCAATCGGCTGGCGATCAGTCAGCTGCCACAGAGCAGCGGGTCGCATGGTGCGGTGCTGTGACGAGCCCGAACGGTCGTCTGCGCATCAACTGAAGCCACTCACACTGTATGGCCCCGGTCGTGACGCTTCTGCTCGTACGTAGCTAGTCTGTTCGCAATGTCGACCACTGTTCTAAATGTTGACCACACCAGGGTCTCCTGGAGGCCCCCAGGAGGCAGACTCGTGACCGAAGTATTTTCTTTTCTTTTTGTCTGCTACTTCCAAGTCAAGAACAAGAGAAGCACACAGGGCCTGGGCATCAGGCCTTCCAACAAGGGATACACATAGACGTTGTTGTCTTTCTTGTCATGCATCAAGACCTGAGCCTCAACTCTCTTTTTGCTGTGCTTTTTTCTCTGCTGCAGAGTGTATTATTCTCGGAGACATACGGCGCCCTTGTGGCACCAAAGGGGTGGTCGGGCCACACTCAGCAAGAATGATTCGCTTGCAGCGCACCGCAGCCCGCGACGTTGAGCAGATCGGGTGCCCCCATTGGCCCCAAGACGTGGTCGAAATTAGTGAGCAGATAACTGACAGTACTTTTGCCTTCTCTCCTCATAACTCAGAGAGACCAAGAGCACTCAGAAAATAAAAAATACCTTCTGACTCCCCTCAGTCTCTTCTACAAAGGGGTATGTCGTGCATCTCATGCAGTACACAGAGACCAAGGATCTCATCGAAAATGGTCGACATTAGGTCCAGACTGGCTAGGGTCCAGCCACGCCCTCTGCAGCCGTGGATCGATCAGGGAAGCCGCCTGCTTTATTCGCTGCGGATCACCGAGGCCGCGGCTTGAATCGCCAAGCAAAGCCACACGCCCCTTCGGGGGCCAGATCAGGACCAAAGAGGTTCGGTCCCCACTCGGAAAGCCATGCAATTCTTTCGGGCCCAACTTGCCCGGTCTCGAGGCAAGTTTCGCTGTAAGGTACATACAGTTTTGTTCTGGTGGGGAGGCTGCCAGACAGTCAACTTCGGGTGGTCCCCCGTCTCAACGACAGGGACATTCAAGAACGTGTGCCGCGCCACTCTGTTGCTGTCGTACGTAGCAAGGGGGGGGTGTGCTGCTGTCAACCGCGGGTAGAGACTCGCTGGGCGCAGCTGTCCCCATCCCGTCCCCGCCGTCCACACCCGTCCGCACCTGTGACCTTGCTCCCTTAACAGACGTGCCTACTGCCCGCTCCGCCCTCCCCTCGTATACGTGTCATGGCCTCGCGTCGGGGGCGGTCGAGGCGGGGCGGGGGTGCACAGAGCGAGGAGCAGGGACGTGAGGCGGGCGGGCGGGGGGCGGGCCTCGCATGGTCGCCTCAGCGGGGGGCTCCTCCTCGTCTCCACCCGCCCCGCCCCCCAGCGCATGACAACCCCCACCCACCCCCTCATCGACTGCCATCCCCATAGGGGTCGTAGCGGACGCCCCCGTCCCCGCCGTAGCGGACGCCCCCGTCCCCGCCGCCCACGCCGCCGCTGTCGTGGCAGGTGCCGCCAGGGCCGGCGGTTCCCCCCCCCCTCCTTCCCTCTGCTCCCTCCTCCGCTGCCGCCCCTCCCCCCCCCAGTCCCCTCAGTCCACCTCCAATGACACCTCCCCCCCCACCCCCGCCCGCGCCCCCACCCCCGCCGCCGCCGCCACTGCCGCCGCCGCCGCTGCCGCCGCCGCCAGCCCCCCCCCCAGCCCCCCCGCCCCCCCGGGACGAAGCCAAAAACGCCGAGTGCGCGGCACGCAGCCGGGCGCTCCGCTTCTTCATGACGCTCAGGCGGGTGACGACCGCGTTTTTGCTCCGCTTCTTCCGCAGCCGCCCCACCACCGCCGGGAGGTGGCCCCAGCCCACCGCAACAACCGCCTCCTCCAGCTCCCGGTCGTCCGCGTCGGTCCACGGCAGCCGCTGGGCGGGGGTGGCCGTCTCCCGCCGCCGCGCGTAGGCGGCGGCCACGTCCTCGTGCGCGTCGCGGAGCGCGTTGGCCAGGCCCCGCACGGAGAGGAGGCTCCGCTGGGTGGGCAGCCGGGAGCGGAGGGTGTCAAAGCGGCCCCAGCCGAGCTCCACAATCAGCGACCGCACCAGCTGGCGCTCCTCTGCAGAGTAGGGGCGCCGCATCTGCCGCTGCCGCGCGGGGGGGGGGGGGGCGCCGTCGCCCGCCACCCCACCATCGTCGCCACCGCCGCCGCCGCCGCCACCGCCGCCGCCGCCGTCGGCGCTGCCACCGCCGCCAGAAGGGCCGGCACCGCCGCTGCCAGCATCCCTGCTGCCGCCACCACCGCTGCCCACACCGCTGCCATAGGCGCCCGCCCCCCTAAAGCTGTAGTCAGCGTCTGCGTAGGCCGCCCCTCCATCCTCGTCGGTCAGGACTTCGTCCGACGCGCCCTCTTCCATCCCCTCGTCTGCCCAGTCACTCGCCGAGCCGCTGTCGCGAGCGCGTCGCCGCGGCGAGGAACCCGCCCCGCCAGTCCCGCCCGCCCCCGGTGCCGGCGGCGGCGCATCGGTGACGCCCGGCATGGACAGCCTTTGTGGGAACGTCGAGTAGCCCCTGACCATGCCGACTGCTGCAGCGCCACCGCTCCCGCCACCGCTGCCGCTACCGCTACCGCCACCACCGCCGCCACCTCCACCACCGCCACCGCCACCGCCACCGCCACCGCCACCACCGCCGCCGCTTCCGCTGCCGCCGCCGCTACCCCCATAGGGATACAAATACGCCGGTGAGTGCGTGGACAGCAGCCGCGGTGGGGTTGGGGCGGCCGTGGTAAGGGCGGAGGGTGTGTATTCCTCCACGGGTGTTGCCGCCGCGGCGGCCACTCGTCCGCGCTTGCGCGAGTGCGTACCGGGCTCGCCCGGCGCGCCCGCCGGGGACCGCAGCGCCGACGCCGCCGACGCCGCCGACGCCGCCGCCGCCGCCGCCGGCAGCGGCGCCATGGGCAGCGGCGGCACCGGCGGGAGGGGCGCGTAGAGGGTTCGCGGCAGTGACGCCGGGAGGGGCGGGTACGCGGGCCACGCCGACGACGCGGGGGGACGGGACGCCCCCGCCGTGGCAACAGCAGCGGCGGCAGCGGCGGCCTGCAGAAGAGGGGCGGGCGCGTCACGGTGGCCCCCGCCACCGCTGCCGCCGCCGTTGCCCCCTTTCAACTTTAATGGCACAGCGGCCGCCCCTCCCCCGTCGCCCACCCCCACCGCCGCCCCCTCCCCGCTACCGCCGTCGCCACCGTGGCCACCGCCGCCGCCCTCGTCACAACCACCACCGCCACCGCTACTGCCACCGCCACCACCACCGCCACCGCTACTGCCACCACCACCGCCGCCGCCACCGCCGCCACCACCACCGCCACCACCGCCACTGCCTCCGTAGAGACCAGCCGGCTTCAGTGACGCCATCAGGACACAAACCGGCGGCAGCCGCACGGGGTAGGCCCCCGACGGAGACGTCCGTGGCGCGGGGTCGTTCCTCAGCAGTACCGCTGGTGGCTGCGGCGCCGCCGGTGAGGAGGGAGCGATAGGCGGCGGCGCCCGCAGTGCATCCCGATGGGGGGGCGGCAAGCCGTGGCCGCCACTCGCGCCGCTGCCACCGCCGCCGCCGCCGCCGCCGCCGCCGCCGCCGCCGCCGCCGCCGACACTTGCACCCCCGCCGCCCCCATTCCAAGCGGCGCCGTCGGTGGCGCCCGCTCCACGGAGTGGCCGCCCACTCGTGGGGGCAGCGAGACCCTCCATCGGCACGCGAAACGTGTCGGCAGCGGCGGTGGAGGCGGTGGGGGTGGGGGCGGCGGCACTGGGTGGACCAGCCATGCTGCCGCTGCCACTACCGCTGCCGCCGCCGCCACCACTGCCGATGCCGCCCCCTGGCCGTCCCCTCCCACCAGACGTCACCCCCGCGGCCGCCCGGTTGAGCAACACCACCCGCGGGCCACCCGCGGGGGGGGCGCTCACCACCGCACCAGAAGCCGAGGCGCCCATTGCGGGCGCGGGGAGTGCCGCCACCATGGCGCTACCAGCAGGCCGTGGGGCAAGGGTCACAGCAGGGGGTGCCCTCGGGGATGGTCTTCCAGTGGGCACGGGTGCTGCTGCCGCCGCCGCCGCCCCTCCACTGTTGGGTGACGCCGCAGCTGTGGCGTTGGCCAAGCCCGGTAGCAGCGGCGGTGGCGCCGACTGGCGTGGCGGCGGTGACGGCGACGGCGGCTGCGGTGGTGATGCTGACAAAGGCGGTGGTGGGGATGAGGGTCGTGGTGGCGGCGGCGGCGGTTGTCGTGGCGGCGGCGGTGGCGGCGGCGGCGGCGGCGGCGGCGGTGGCAGCTGCTGCTGCTCCTGCTGCTGCTGCTGCTGCTTCTTGGGGTGCGCCGCCGCCGCCGCCGCAGCCGCGCCCCCCACCCCACTCGGTGGGGCGACAATAGGCCCCGCCGGCGACAGCGTGACGAGCGGGGAGAGTGGGGAGAGGGGCGAAAAGGGCGGGTAGGGCGACCACGGGGCGGCAAGGCCACCAGTCCACCCACCGCCGCTGCCCACCCCCGCCCCCCCCCCCCCGGTGGTCGTCTCACCGACAGCATGGACAGCGGGGAGCGGCCTGGGAGGGTGAGGCGGCGGCCACTACCGTCGGTGGCCACCACCTCCATCGTCACGAGCGCCCAGCCAATGTCCCGCAGCTTGGACCGGAAGGACCCAACGGCGGTGGCGAGGGCGGCGGGCGCGCCGCCCCCGCCACATCTGCCGCCGCCGCTACCACCGCCGCCGCCGCCGACGCTACCGCCGCCGCTGCCACTGGCCCCCCCGCCGCTGCCGTCGCCGCAGCCGCCGCCGCCGCCGCCGCCGCCGCCGCCGCCAGCGTCACTGCCGACGGCGCCGCCACCGACGACGCCGCCGCTGCCGCCGCCACCGACGCTGCCGCTGCCAGTGCCGTCGCCGCCGCCGCCGCCGCCGCTGCCAGCACCGCCCGTACTGCCAAGGTCGCCAGTGCCGCCGGTACGGCCAAGGCCGTCACCGCCGCCGCCGCCGCCGCCGCCGCGACCTGCACCGCCGCCGGCGTTGAGGGCTGGCAAGGTGCGGCGGCCGCCGCGGAGCGGTGGGTTCATAGGCGTGAGCGGGGGGAGTTGGAGGGGGTGGGCGGGGGCGTGGGCGGGGGACGTGGGCTGGGGGGGAAGGAAGGGGGGGGGGGAGTTGGTGGCAGGGGGCGGGGTTGGGGGGAGGGGGGCAGTAGAGCCAAGTGGGGGACGTCCCATGCACGGAGAGGGGAGGGGCGGAGAGGGGAGGGGCGGAGAGGGTGCCGACCACCCACCCAATGAGTGGGGGGGCGTGGAGCGGATGGGGGGTGAGGGGGGGGGGGGGGGGGGGGTATGGGAAGGGGGAGAGGGAGGCAGGTGGCGGTTGGGACACAGCCCCCTCCGCAGAGTAGCCGCCGCAGCAGCAGCCGTGGTTGCCGCGGTGGCGGCGGCAGTGGCGGCGGCGGCGGCGACCTGCAGTGGCGGCGGCGGCGGCGGCAGAGAGGAGGGCGCCGCACGCGGCGGCAGGCGGGAGAGCAGGGGACAGGCCAGACGCGCGGGGGGAGGGGGAGGGGGAGGCGGAGGGGGGGGTGGGGGCGGGGGGGGGGGGGGAGGGAGCGGGGAACGCGGACAGCACGGCTCGCAGCCACGGTGGCGACGGCAGCGGCGGCGGGGCTGTCGAGGAGGACACCGCGCCCGCCCCTTCCCCCCCCCCCCCGCCCACCCACCCGCCAGGGAGGAGTGGGGCGGAGTGGGGTACCGCGTTTGCGTGTGGGGCGGGGGGGGGGGGGGGGGGAGGGGGACTGGGCGGGTTGGCGTGCAACGTGCGAGGGGGGGCGGGGGACAAAGGGGGGGAGGGAGCGCCAGAGACAGAGAGAGAGAGAGAGGGGAGGGGGAGAGAGGGTGGGGAAAGGGGCAGCAGCGGTGGAGGGGGTGGTGGGGAGGGGGAGGGAGGGAGGGAGGGAGGGAGGGAAGGCGGGTTGGCTGGGGAGGGAGGGGGGGAGGAGGAAGGGATGCGGCGGGGGCGGGGTAGGCGGGAGGCTGGGCGTGGGTGTGCCGCGTAGCCCTGCTCGCTGCCGCCGCGCTTGTCGGGGCGGGGGGCGGCGGCTGGTGGCGGCAGCGGCGGGCGCCACTGGCCACGGCGGGGGTGGCGGCAGCGGCGGCGGCAGCGGCGGCGGCAGCGGCAGCGGCGGCGGCTGGCGGAAGAGGAGGGGGCGGAGGAGGAGGGGGTGGCGGGCGGCGGCGGGGGGGAGGGGAGGGCAGGGCGGGGCGGCGGGCGGGTATCTACCTCTGGCTTTGTCCCACCCCCATCCGTGTCGGATGGGAGAGGGGAGGACGGCCGCTCACGCGGCGGGGGGAGGGGAGGGGAGGGGAGGGGAGGGAGTGGGGGCGAGGGGGGGGCAGAGGGAGGAGGACAGAGGGCGGGGCGACCGCCCGCCCGGCCGCCAGCAGGGCCCCCCTCCACCCCCGCGCAACGCGAAGGGGCGCCCAGTACCACGCCCCCCCACGCCCACCCGCCCCCGCAGACGCACACACACGTGCGGCACCAGCGGCCAGCGGTTTCCAGCCAACACCCTCTGTCCCCCCCCCCCCCCCCCCCCCCCCCCCCCCCCCCCGCCCCCCACCCCCACCCCCCCCCGCACCACAGACCGGGTGGGTGCGTGGGTGGGTCCCCCCCTCGGCCTCCTCCCCCCCCCACCCCCCCCAGCCACCACATAGTCCGGTGGCGGCCCCTCCCCCCTTTGGCGCCACTGCAAACGACCGCGGCGGCGGCGGCGGCGGCGGCGGCGGCGGCGGCGGCGGCGGCGGCGGCGGCGGCACAGCGGCGGCGGTGGCAGCGGCAGGCGGCAGCAACGGTGGCGGCACGGCAGTGGCAACGGCGGTGGGGGGGACAATGGCAAGGGAGACTGAGGGAGGGGGCAGACGGGCGGGGCGGGGCCGGCGTGCTTGGGGAGGGGGCCCGGCGGGCACTCGTCATCCTCACGGGGGGTATCGTACTATCCTCGACGTGGGCCCACGGCGCCGTCGGTCGGTCGGCCGGGGGGCGGCCACAACCAGGCGGGCGTGCAGGCAGGCAGGCAGGCAGGCAGGCAGGCAGGCAGTCGGGCGGGCGGGGCGCGTTCTTCTCCCTCCCCCTGCCCACCCCCCCCGCCCCCACACACGCGACCGTCAGCGCACGCCGCGGGCGCGCGCGCGCCACCCCCTCGCGTGTGCGACTGGTCGCGGTGGCCAGCGGGGGGGGGGCGCGGCGCGGCGCGGCGGGCCAGCGGCAGAGAGGAATCGTTTCTCAGAGGCTCTGGATACCCTACGTGATCACACGTCCGCCTCTCCCTCCCCCTCCTCCCCCCGCCCCCCCCCCTGCCCCCCCCCGGCCCCCCGGGCCGCTCTCCCCCCCCCCCATCCTTGTCACACCCGGCGCAGTGGCCAAACGCCTTGTACGGGGCTTGTCAAGCAGGCCTGCCGGCTGAAACGACGGGTGAAACGACCTCGAATCTTGGTTGCGAAGCCGACTTAAAGCAGGTGTAAGTGCGACAAAGTGCGTCGTGTTAAGCTAACGCATCGCTAATAATGGAGAAGCAGTACCTATTAAGTTCCTGGAAATCACACAAGAAATACCCGTCTCCAAGGAGAGTGCACTGCCCACAGACGAAACAGGAAGGCGTTCCTCTCGATGGAATGGGCCTCATGCAGCCGCTGACAACCCGCGCGGCGCGCACCCCCCGGCGGCACCTGGTTCAGCGTCGCCCTGCCGCCAGGCACTCCGGCGCGCCCAGCACCATTGGCAGCAGCGACTGGCCGGTGCGTTCGAACGACGGAAGCAGCGAGTCGTGACCGTGTTGTAGGCCTCGTGTGATGGATTGGGGTGGTGGGTAGCAAGCTGGCTCGCCCTTCATCAGCCGCAGCGGCGCCGGGCGACTTGCCTTAGGGGCCGCGGGACCACTCCGTGTTTGAGGGCCGCGAAGGTGGTGGTGTCGACCACGGCCTTGCGGAGCTGCCAGACGGACGACGATGGCCTGCGGCTGTCGCGGGTAGGTGTTGCCGGCGGCGGTCGCCAGCGGCGATGGCTGGCGGGCGTGGCCGGCAGCCGTGGCCGGAAGCAGTGGCTTGCAGCTGTGACCGGCGGCGGTGGCCTGTGAGGGTTGCCGACGGTGTTTGCCCGCGACGGCGGCCTGAGGCTGCCGTCAGCTGTCGTCTGCGGCGGTGGCCGGCGGGTGCTACCGGGGGTGATCGCTGGCGGAGTTGGCCGACGACGGTGGCCAGCGACGATGGCCGGCGGGGGTGGCGGGCTTCATTGGCCAGCGGTGGTGGCCGGCAGCAGTGGCTTGCGGCTGTGGTCCGCGGGGGTGGCCGGCGGGGGTGGCCGGCATCATTGGCCAGCGGCGGTGGTCGGCAGCAGTGGCCGGCAGCAGTGGCTTGCGGCTGTGGTCCGCGGGGTTGACCGGCGGGGGCGTCTAGCAGCAGTGGCCGGCAGCTGTGGCCGGCAGCAGTGTCCAGCAGCTGTGGCCTGCGGGGGTGGCCGGCAGCTGTCGCCGGCGGGGGTGGCCGGCAGCGCAGGCCGGCTGGGATGGTCTGCGGCGTTGAACACCAGCAGTTGTCTGCGGCGGTCGACACCAGCAGTTGTCTGCGGCGGTAGCCGTCGGTCGTGCCCTGTGGGGGTAGTCAGGGGGACTGGCTGGAGGCGGTGGCCGGCGACGGCCGGCGACGGTCGCCTGCGGCTCTGGTTGGAGGGAGTGTCTGGCCGCAGTGGCTTGCGGCCGTGGTCCGCGGGGTTAGCCGGCGGGGGTGGCGGGTGAGGGTGACCGGCAGACTTGGCCTGCGGGGGTGGCCGGCGGGGTTGGCCGGCGGGGGTTGTCAGTGGCTGTAGCTGGTGGGGTTGCCCGGCGGTGGTGGCCGGCGACAGAGGCATGTGGCTTTGGCCGGTTGTTGTCGCTTGCGGCTGGGGTCCGCGCGATTGGCCTGCGGCGGTGGCCTGCGACGGCGGCGGCCGGGGGTAGCCTGCGGCTGTCGTCCGCGGGGTTAGCCTGCCGCGGCGGCCGGCGGGGGTTGCCGGCGGCGTTCGCCGGCGGGGGTTGCCCGGCCGTGGTGGCCGGCGACAGCGGCCTGCGGCTTTGGCCAGCTGCGCCGTTTGTTTGCGGGGTTGACCGACAGGGTCGGGTTGCCGGCGCGGTTGGCCAGCGGCGGTGCACCGGTGGCAACGCCAGCCAGCCACCCCCGCCGGCCACCCCCACCGGTGCACCGCCGCCGGCCAACCGCGCCGGCAACCCGACCCTGTCGGTCAACCCCGCAAATAAACGGCGCAGCCGGCCACAAGCCGCAGGCCGCTGTCGCCGGCCACTACGGCCGGGCAACCCCCGCCGGCGAACGCCGCTGGCAACCCCCGCATGACCCAGCGGCAGGCCACCGCCACAGCGGCAGGCCATCGCGGCAGGCCACTGCCGCAGGCCACAGCGGCAGGCGTGCAGCTGGCAACGCCAGCCAGCCACCCCCGCCGGCCACCCCCACCGGTGCACCGCGGCCGACCACGGCGACAGGCCACCGCCGCAGGCAACGCCAGCCAGCCACGCCGCCGGCCACCCCCACCGGTGCGCCCCCGCCGGCCACCCCCGCCGGCCACCCCCGCCGGCCACCCCCGCCGGCCACCCCCGCCGACCACCCCCGCCGGCCACCCCGGCCGGCCACCCGACCCCGCAGGCCAAGCCCTCTAACGAACGCTACGGCCGCCGGCAAACTCCGCAGGCCACCGCCGCAGGCCAACCCCGTCAGCTCCCCCCGCAAGTCACCGTCGCCGGCCACCGTCGCCAGCCAACCCCGCTGGGCACCCCGCCACATCGTCGGTCGCAGAGGCGGGGGGGAGCAAACGGGGGGGGGGGGGGGGGGGGGGGAGGTGAACCATGGCGGGGGGACAATGCGTCATCAGGGCGGAGGCACAGGTAGTACGAACTGTTTGTCGCGGGGGGACGCTAACGCATGACGAGCGTGGTGCCCATGAACCCAGCACTTGAGCCCAGCACTTCGTAGCGATGTGACGATTGCAGTGAAGGGAGCACGAAGCTGAACACTCACCCGTGGAGTGTCTGTTTATTTCTTTGTAATGTATTGGTAAGTTGCCTCTGTCAATCCATCCCGACGCCTTGTCGGAGGGTGTGGGTCGGCCTACGAGGGGCTTCGCAAATCTCATCAGACTACAAAGTGTGCTCTTCAGTCCCAACAATACCAGCTCAGATGCCGGTCGGGCCTCCTTTTCCAGCGGTACTTCCTCTTAGATCGGGCCGAACAGGCCTAAACGCGGCCTGCGACCGACATGCTGCCACGCCCGAGTGCTTGAACGATGCTTGACAAGTGCTCACTGCGCGGGTACCTATAGTTCGTCCCGTGAAAAGTGGACGTGCTCGTGTCGTGATCATGTCAAATATCGACCACTGGACCAATCAAACCCACACTGCACGACCCGTGCACGTCCACTCTTTGCGGGAAGCACAGTACCCACCAACGTAGCTTAGCTATTGTGCGTCCCGTAAAAAGTGGACGTGCACGGGTCGTGCAGTGTGGGTTTGATTGGTCCAGTGGCCGATATTTGACATGATCACGACACGAGCACGTCCACTTTTTACGGGACGCACCATACATCCCCTTCCACCGCCACCGCCGCCGTTGCTGGTCGTTGACGCGCACGCGCCCGCGCAGACGCACACGCAAACGCTACGCGGATGGGCGGGATGCAACGTGTCGGGGAGCGACACCCGCACCCCCGCAATAAATGACATCGTATGAAACCTCCCAGCCGGCGAATCTATGGTGCTCCCCGCCGCGTCTGGCGCGGAAGGGAGGAGGGTGGGTGGGAGGAATGCAACGGGGGGAGGGGCTGACGGCGGGGGGTGGGTGGGGGGAAGGGTGGCGGGGGCACGGGTGCCGTCGTCATCCACCTGCCCATCTACCGCGCAGTGCTCCTCGAAGGGTGGGGGGGGCCCCCTTTCCCACCAGACATTTCCCTGCTACGGCTGCGTCCAGCGGTGCGGCCGCGCTTCCCTCCCGAGGTGGTATCCATACCAGGCGGAGAAAGCAAGGCCGCCGCCGCTCGTCAGAGGGGTGGGCCCCCAGCAGAGCTCAACGTCACGCGGCGACCCCGGCGAGGAGGCGGGGAGGGGGGCGGGAATGGAGTAGGGGGGGCAGCAGTTTGGGCAAAGGCCGGCCAAGCTTCGCTTTCTTGGTTCCTTTGGGATCTTTTTTGCAGTCCTCCGGGTCCTGTTCGGACGTTTCTTTTGCGATTCTGGTTCTGTGCTCGTCCTGTCTATTGTCACACTCGTGTTCATGAAAAAGGAATATGCATTAATCCGATTTCTTTTTTCTTTCTTCGTGTCTGCTCCACGTGCCCTCAACGGGGGTGGGGGGGGGGGAGTGGCGGGCGGTGGGCCCGCAGCCTTTTGCTGTGGCCTCACCATGCGTGAGTGGGCGGCCGGGGGGGTGGGGGGGGGGGGGGGGGGGGGTGGGTGGGACGTGTCCTCAACCGAGACCCTTTTTGATCCCGTGCTGCTCGTATTCCGTGACAGAACAGGTTGTCGGCGTTTGATCTGTTCTTGCGCTTGGACCTCTTGCTGCTCTGGCAGCCCTTCTTCGCGCCTGTTTAGCTGTCTGGATCAGCATGCAGTCCAGTTTTGTTTTTTTTTCGTTCTTTAAGTACTCTTCCCGCGATGCCATCCATGGGCGTGGAGGGGCCGGGGGGGGGGAGGCATGTTCCACACATATTGATGTAGGTATGTACGTCCTATACATTCATAGTTACCCATCCCATTGTAGGGAGGCTGCCGCAGCAGCGCCCGCCGCCGCTGTCCTCGGCGGCCACCGAGGCCGCGTTTGAAAATCCAGGAGAGGCAGGCAGGTATTACGCGTGCCCCGCGCCCCCTCCCTTCCTCCGGTACACCCTCCAGCTCTACCCGTGATCTGGTAGCGTGCGGACGGGGTGTCCGGCACTACACTTCTGCTCCGACGCTGTGCCCCCTCCCCCCCTCGCCCCCGCAATTACAGCAAAATCGTAACTATCCACTGGGACTCGATTGCGGCTGGTCACGAGCCAACCTAATGTTATCCTTGCACCTGAATGCTCCTTTGAAGACCAATGCAATAACATCGCGGTTATCCAAGGATAACACCTGGACCACATGCCGGATGAGGTTCCGGTTTATTGAGGGTGCACAAGTTGGTGACGCACGTGAGGTGACCTGAGCGCACACACCCGCCAGACCCCGCCTCCTCCCACTGCGTCGCCACGATGTAGCACACTTCGCCACAAGCCTCGAACTGCAAATGGCATAAGGGCTGGCGGGCATTCGCGGTCTCGTGGGCAGCCGGGATTGGTGACCGCGTCTTCAACCGTTGCGTGAGACTTCGTCGGCTGCCTGCTCCCGCCGCCCCCCCACCCACCCCCCCCCCCATCCGTATGTGTGACTCATAGAAGGGGTGGGGGGGGAGGGGGGGGACGGGACGGGAAAGGGCGGAGACCGAATGACACCCAACTTCATGCCGATTTGCGTTTCAGGGTCATGCCCGGCAAGACCACGGTGTCATTCCCAGCTGGTCCAAGCATGAGAATGGCCCACATACGGGACTCTCACCTGCCCACTTCCTGTTCAATGGGAACGTACCTTTCATGATGATATTTTGGCTGATTGCTGAATTATGAGACAACATTTAACAATCATCAATAAACATACATGGGGCTTGTTATGAATACTCGTATACGTCAACTTCTACAGGTCATCCGGCAAGAAGCGCACCCTGCGCCAGGACACCGGTGGCTCCCAGCACCCGGCCGAAACGCGGCACTTCGCCACCACCACATCGGGCAGCCGCCCGGCACCCCCCCTTCCCCCACTGTCACTCCCCACCATGCCGTCTCAAAGCCCGGAGTCCCGCCTGTCGAACATACACAACACAGCCACTGCCCGTACCGTCATCCCCATCGCCGCCCGGTCCACTCCTCCGCCACCGGCAGCCCACCCGTCAAAACCAATACATTCCACCTACGGGCAGCACACCCACAGGCGGTCACCTACTTGTCAACGTCAAAGCACCGGCCGCCGGCAACCCACTCACCAGCAGCTCACCCCCCGGCAGCGACACCTGCAGAGAACGAGCCACCCGTCGACGCCACCGCGCCACGCCCGCCGGCACCGAACGACCCGTCATGACGCCGGCCACTGGGAAGTCGCCCGCCCACGCCAGCCAGCCTACTCGTTCGACGAGTAGGGACCGCCCAAGCCGACCCGCTCATCGCCCCATCATAGTTCCCCACCTCGGGCAGCAGCCGGCGAGGTGAGACTTCAGGAGCAAGGGAAGTGATGGAGACGAGGGGGGGTGTGCGCGAGGGGGGGGTGGAGGTGAAGGGGGAGTGGGGGTGAGGGGGGGGGTGAAGAGAGGGTGGTGGGGACAACGGAGCGGCGCTGGTGCCGTTGCGGCGGGCGTCCTCCGCAACGGCGAGGAGGTGCTTGCCAACTCACTGTGTTGTCAGCCCAGCGGGGTAGTCGCGTTCTTGGGGAGGTGCCGTGGGTGCCGCCGACTGCTGGAGGCGTGCTGAGTTCCAACGCCCGATTGCCATCGGGATCTTGGATCAACCTAAAACACTCTTTGAAAGCGGCCCCACGCTTGCCCATGGGCGACTACAGTCGCACGGCCGGATTGGGGCTATGGCATTGACCGTACAACAGTCTCTGACCGAGAGCCCTTCCCTAATAGGCTCTCTTTTCGAACCACAATCAAACCAGATCCAACTTCATGCCGGGAGATAGTCCTCGGCCTGACTCCCTGAATGCATATCTGCATGACATATCATTCTGGGCATGAGAAGTGATGCCACGATGTGGTTCGGGTTGCGCGTTTTCACGATTACCTGCACGGCCTTGCAGTGCTGCGATGTAAACTAGGGAATAAAAAAGAGCTGCAGACCCGCTGCGCTGCGGAACGGGGGCTCACGCACAAACCTAATATTGAAGTGATGGCATAGCGAGCTGGATAGGGGCGCAGACAGGGGAGAGGGCGCCCCGTTTTGGGACCCTGCGGCCCCTTGTTCCGCCTCACCTGTGGATCCAGCGGGAGAATCGGCTGCAACGGCGCACAATGTATCTACAGCCACCCAATGCGGGGCGGAAGCTTTCCGAAGCCCCACGCACTTGGGTGGATCGGCGGACACCCAGACCTTTCCCATTTGGATCTAGGAGAGCGCGCGTGGTAGCTGCTGGCGCCGGGGGGGGCTTCATGCGGAGTGCTCCTTCTGCCTATTTGATAAGTCGTCGCTCTCAACAGACCAGGGAAAGACCGTTGTCGCCAACGGAGGACCGCCTTTTGTTCTGCTGAAGGCGATCCGCGCAAGGTGCCTGACACGTTGCCCAATGAGATACGCCACACGAGATGCCAACGGCATTCGTCTGAGCGACTGCGACGATCAGCCAGCAATCTGGCTTATGTATGTATGTACGTAAATACGCAGTATCATTCTATGTATGTACTGTACAAGAGCGTGCGCGACCTTGTCTGCACTGGCATGGTCTTCAAAGATAAATATACCTTTACCAATGGCCTGAGTGATGAAGAACTGGGGCCGCCAACAGTCACATGGGTGTTTTCGATTCATCCATGATAATGACTGTTCGTATAGTGCGCTCTTGCCTGTTCGTTCAGTCGGGACATGTGCAAGAGGGAAGGCCGGTTTCGCATTCCTGGTGTGTGTTGTTTTGTATCAAGTCCGAGACTCATCATCATCACCTGCGCCCTCGATGACTACGCGCTACAGCAGAAAGCAGCCATTCTTTCTCTTCTGACCACGCCCGAGCTACTCCCCTTAAGCCACCACAGACGCCAACTCATCCAGAAGAGAGCACCGAAGAACATAGCATCTGACAGCCCTGAAGATCAAAGACAGGGATGGCGTTTCGCCCATACCCCTCTTCCCCACCACCACTATAAGCGACTTGCTGAACAACCAGCCTGGACACTTCGCCCGCCACCAAAGTGTGCACCACCGTCGACCCCGCCGCCCTCACCTCCGCCGCCAACCCACACTCAATCATCACGGCTATCAACGCAATCAACGCAGGCGACACAGCACCACCCCTCCAGGTCCCGACGCCCAACCACCGCCGTCGCCCCCCCGAGTCTCGTCATCTTTTGCTTCGAGGAATTAAAGTCGATTCCATTTAGCTAGAAGCCTGAGAAAAAGCCCCGTGCAGAAAGCAGACTGCAGCTCACCGCTCCAAACTTCGCAGGCAGACGCAAGAGTGCCCTGCGGTAGACCTCTCCGACACAGCTTGTCATGTGGGCCCGGAGGTGTAGTGCTGGCGTCTCGTACGTCCATATTTTTCCGGGGAGACTCTCGATCTGGCCTCCTCTGCTACCTCTTCCAGCGGAGCCCCATATCAGAGGGAGCATCTGGCGCAAGAACGGGGGTCTACTTTGCTTTCCAGCTATCGACACTGGATGCAATCTATGCGGAGAAGCGCAACATGCCCGACGTCGTACCGCCCTGTATATGCTACCACACTCCTGACGAACGCTACAAAAACGGAGGATGGTATCGCATGCATGTGAAGACACAATCGGAGTCCACGCCACTTCGCCAGAAAGCGGTACCTGGTTGCTGCAGAGAAAACACGACGAAAGAGTGACGGAAAAACCACAGCTACATTCACGGCGTGGAGCATTTTTGTCTGATACGTTCGTACAGGGAGCTCGTGCGAAGGCGCAGTCGAATGCCCATGACATGAGCCACATAATGAGCCGAGTACGTCGTCTGGGTTTGAGCGAGAAGGAAGATAGGAGGGGACAAAGTTGGGGGGTGCCAATCAGTCTAGCTATGTGGAATCGACTTTAGTCACGAGCTCCAGTGACCGTGACGGTACCGGTGACGGCACGCCTGGCTCCCTTCTAGGGGGATGGGAGCCGGCTTCAATGAAGCTGGCTTCAATGCAGCCGGATTAACGAAGCCGGCTTCATTGAAGCCGGCGGCCTCAGCGAGGCCGCTGGCCTCAACTGCTGCCGCTCGGCGTGCGTACGAGCAGTGCGTGGTGCGGCAAAGATGTCCACAGCGAGAGCGAGAGGGAGGGGCGACCGGGCGAACAAGAGGGCTGGGGTGTGAATGAGCAGCGAGACTGACAGCGCGGGCCACGTGGGCCTGCGCCCGTTCCCGAGCAAGCATGCGCAAGCAGACTGCCACGTGATCGCGACCATCCAGCCGGGACGGCGCGTCCACCGACAGCCAGGAGTGCAAGCATGGGACGGGCCGGGCTATCGCTGGATGGTCGCTGCTGGGAAAGGGCGCCCTAAGGAAGGGGGGCACGACGAGCGAGACTCTGCATGGGGAGAGGAGAGGACTGCCTGGTGGGGCGAGGACCCCACTACAGAGGTAGTGGAGGAGATACAATGTGAAGATAGGGTACTAGACCAACAAGAAGGCAAGTCTTCTCTCACATGGGACGCCCCGCCGAGCTGTTCTGATGCATGTTGACGGTCTCTGGGAATCATGATTAAAACTGAAGATTGGCTTTTCTAATACGTAGCGGATGCCAATCCATGTGTACATAATATGTACATATTATGTAGGCGGCCCACCCACCGTGAATTGACGTGTGTCCATCAATTGGGGCAATCGCTTGGCGAGGATCAAGGCGCGTGCGGGAACTCGCTAGATATCGAGATACACCGCAGTCCGAGCCTCTCTCGATTAGTCAACCGAGGCACTGTATTGCAGTTTTCCGAATTTTGTCTCATGTGGACAAGAGCAAGAGCAAGTGTACAAGAGCAAGGGCCAATCGCATGCTGGCAGCAGAGGGCTTACCAATGGCGTGCTGCAACACGTCTGTCGGAAGAAGCTGATGATTGGCTATGGCCACAACTGCTCTCGCAACGAACGTTGGTTGGTCGCAGCACTCTTGTTTTTTCATCGGATCTCGCCGGCTGGCCCTTTATCTCAGGTCATCTCTGTCAAGAACAGTGCGAAGCGCTCAGCCGGTGCTTGTTCTGCCCTCGAAGTGGTCAGAAATCCCGAGAGAATCCCCGATCACACTGTTCGTACGACAACGGACCCTCATGCAAAGCAGTCATTGGCCAGAGAGGCAGCATCTGAGTCATATCATTGGTCAAACACAGTTTGCTCTTGCTCTTGTCCACATGGGACAAAAATGGGAGAACTGCAATACCCACAAGCGTTTGCTGTCTGAACGTCTCTCCCCCAGGAAAGTGGCGCGCACATACTTGAGGGGAAACAAGCGCGGTGTGAATCTGTAGCATCGCGCGTGTGTAGACACCGTACCCAAGAAAGGATGTCACAGCAATGGAGAAAGACTGTATTGGTCCGACGCGATTCCTGCAGCGGGATTTCTGCGATGTCGCTGTCACGGTTTGTCAGCCCCTCCCGCGCGACTTTCGCATCGGGACAGGTGTACTTTACTGTCCCTGTCAGAATCGTCAGCCTCCCGTGGCGCGCCAGCGCACGCACGGACCCACGTGGTCTCCGACAGCCCCGTGCGTCACGATTCCATCTGGGAGAGCAGCCGCTCCCATGCAAAAGAGGCATCGGCCACCAACGATGGACAAGGCTTTTCTCTGAAGTCCTAGCCAACCAGCCCTGGCCAAGCAACAACCGTGCACATACGAGATTCCCAATTCAGCTGGCCAATAGAATGTGGCATCTCTGTTAACGTGGGGACCTGGTGCCGAGCTCTCGACCAATCCTGGCCGAACCTGTTAAGTAACGGATGGCCCGCAGCGCAGCAAGTCGTCGGTCATCAGCCTATAAAATCCTTGGGATCAACCGGGAAGGGGGGGGGAGAGGGGTAGCCAAGGAACGTTGACTGCTTTAATTGGACATGGGAGAGAGCAATTACAGGAGGAAAAACAACGAGTGCAGGTCTCGCCTGGCCAAGTCGGGGGCCGGCGCTACTCGCCGGCCTCCGCTACCAAGACAAAGGGCGTTAGCCTCTCGCCCCCCCGGCAGCAGCGCCGGAAGCGCTGGGGAGGCGAGGGGCGCGGCAAGAGGGAGGACGTTGCCGTCCGCCGCCGGCAGTGGTGGGTGGGCGGCCCGGCCGTCTTATGCCGCTCCGGTCCCCGGCCGGCGTCGGGTGCGGGGCCTGCCGTCGGCGTCAGTGGGCGGGCGTTGGCTCCCGCCCAGGCGCGGGCGTAGCCACCGCCCGTGGCGGCGGTGAAGGGGGGGGGGTGCGCGGCGGCCGCCTCTGTGCGCCGCTTGGCGAGGGGTGCCGCCTTGGGTGGCGGTGCCACCTTGGGTGGCGGTGGCGCCAGCGCCGGGAGCCGAAACGGCTCATGGCCGTGGGAGGCGCCGCTTACGCCAGGCCGGTTCAAACGGCCTGCGCCCGCCCGCGGCTCACAGCCGCCGCTGGCCGGGCCGCCCACGGGACTGTCCAGTTGACAGTATTGTCCCCGTGGAGGGGGAAAGTGGGCGCAACCGGGAAGGGGGGGGGAGAGGGGTAGCCATCAACCCGGAGATTGGCGCGCGTACGAGGGACGTAGTGTAGCAGTACTCCCAACCACCAACCCCGAGTCAGGGAAGGAAGAGGAGTATTGCCGATATCCCAACTTGGGACACCGGAAGCAAGCACCTCCACACAGCCGAACACGGAACTTGCGTGTGGTGAACGGGTCAGCTCACCAAGGCACGAACAAGATGTGTCGGAGCCAGACGGTGTTTACTTGCTCGGCCAGCCAAGGTGGGCCCTCCCCGCCTTGCTGTCCCTCCTTATCAACCCTCCTCACACGCTCACGCAACCCCTCAAAACACTCAGAAAATGAACCCTCAAACAAACCAATCATATCACTCCACATGCAAAGCACTCAAAGCGTAGAAATCCGTCTGGCTCCCGTGCAAAAATCCCAAGAAACAAATACCAGCAGCATTACCCTGCTCTAGTATGTCGGAAGTCCTAGTCGAGTTTCCGTCCAGAAGTCAGAAGTTTCACCATCGTGGGTCGGGTGAATTTCGACTTCCGGTCAGGTCCACTTGACCCGAATCTCCAAAGTATTGGTACCGAATTCCGGCCCAATCTCCCACATTTCCCCCTTCTCAAAAGTCCAGCCGTCCCGGTGGACGTCCAATCAGCTGCGAGTCGCCGTGACCGGGAGAGGAGGATGCAATTCCCGAGTCGGGATGCAAAGTACGGTGCATCGCTGGCGTCTAGCGTGCACCAGGGTTACGCCGGGGTTGCACTCGCGTCCGGCGGGGCCCTCCGGGAGAGGCAGTCCCTCTCCGTGGGGTGCGCTCTCTGCCCTAACCTGGGTAGAGGAGCCCCCTCCACGCGAAACAGGTGTGGGGGGAAAGTCGTCCCCCACCTGGTCAGGGTGCTCCACGGGTGGACTCCCGTGTGGGTGGGCCCCCTAACCTGGGTGTCGGCGTTCCTCCGCCACACCCCCTGCCCCTCAACTGGAGGAGTAGGGCGTCGACGTTCTCACTCGGAACGTCGACCTGCACCTGCCCCTTCAGTTGGGGTACGGTTGCTCTCGAGGGGTCGGGTTGTGTCCCCCCCTTAGAGCTCGATCCACCCCCAGCTGGCTCTCTGCGGGGTGTTCTTCACTCTTTCCCCCCCCCCTTCTAGTCAGGGTTGAGGGGTGTGCGCACCCCGAGTTGGGGGTGTTGCACTCGGTCGCCGGCGGTGGTACTCGGCCGCCGGTGCGGGGTCTTCTCTCCCCTTCGTGTGTGCGGGCGGGTGTGTGTCTTCCCGCCGCTGCTCCTTCGCGTCGGCGGGTCTGTCTCTTCCCGCCGTGCGGTTTGTGTCGCCGCTTGGGGTGGTGCCTTCCCCCTCCCTGCCCCTGTGTCGGGCGTCTTCGTTGTCGGTGGGGGCGTGGGTTGTGTCCCCCCCTTGTTGCTCTTCGTCGGCGGGGTTGTGTTTTCCCCGCGCTGCCCCTTGTGTCGGGCTTCTTTGTTGTCGTTGGGGGGTGTGGGTCGTGTCCCCCCCTGTTGTTCAAGGCCCAGGTTGAGTTAACCTGGTGGCGGTCAAGGAGGGGGAGCGGGTCGTATCCCCCTCCCGTGCTCAACCTCACCGAGTTGGTCAAGGTTATTCAAGATGGCGGGTGAGCCGAGTCGGCCTTTGTCCCCGTCTCCGACGTCTCTGTCGGACAAGCGACGGGCGGGAGAGGAGGCCCTCGGGACTGAGGAGTCTCTCAGCCGGGGGTCGGCCATGGAGACGACTCGTCCCGGGCGAGGGTCGGAGGCGGCCGCCTCGCTCCATCACCTCCTACTGCCCCCTCGGCTTTGGTCCCACCGGGGGATGGGTCTTCCAACCCGGTGGCGGAAGGGGATGTGACTCCCATCCCCCGCCTTCCTGAGTCGCGGCTGCTACTCCCGCCGCGGCCCCGTCCTCCTATGGGGTCCCGAGCCTGGGCGCCTCCCAAGTCAGTCGGGGAGCTTCCCGACTGCAAGCTCAAGGATGTCTACTTGATCATCCCCGAGCCACGGCGGACCGACGTATGGTACCGCCGGACTCGTCGGTACCCCAACCAGGTGACTCTACCTGATGGGGTGGTCTGCGACCTACCAGCGCTACTCTGCCTGGCGGACGCGCCTGAAGTCCAGGCGTTGTCAACCTTCCTCGCCATGGGGTCGGGCGACGTGGAGATCGACGACACCCACGCGGTGGTGTCTACCGAGTGGTGTGCCCTTCCTCGTCCCTACCTGGGCGGAGAGGACGCCCACGCCCAACACGGTGTGGTGCGAGAGGAGTTCCGACTACGGGGCTCCTCGGGCTTCCTCATCCACGGGTCGCGGGTGGAGTTCACCCACGTACCTCTGGAGGAGCGTGAGCACCAGTACCCTCTTCTCCCAGGGTGGTGCGAGACAGTGGAGGTACCTCGTGGGTTTCCGGCTCGGATCCCCCTCCTCGTTGCCTACTTTGGCTCCGTGCTACGCTCCAGCTCGGAGGGCAACCGGGTCTTCTTCTACCTCGCCACGCACTGGGTGGTCGTGGTGGCTCGGGGCTGGTACTCCGATGTAGTCCATCGGGGTTACCTGTGGCACCTCCCACCGGCTCTGGTGGAGGGTATGGAAACCCTTGGCTTCCACTGGTTAGCCTTGGGCGCGGGGGACCTGGCTCCGTTCCTCCTCAAGGGTATGGTCACCCTGCACAATCGACTCGATTGGGCGCAGCTGGACCCCTTCCTCCGCCGCAACAAGCGTTCAGAGCCGGGGTTGGAGAGTGAGCCACCCCGGGAGTTCGTCCATGTCACCCATACTCTGGTGCAGGGGCAGCTGCTCCTGCGTGAGGGGTTGGGGGACCCTTCCCTTCCCTCCGCGGAGGGGGTTACTCCCTCTACGTCGCCCCCTGGCTCTGGGTGGGCGACGTCATCGGCGACGACTCGTCGTGGTGCTCATCGAGGAGCCCCTCGAAGCCGCGGGCGAGCTGTGCCGACGTCTTCCCCGCGGGTCGCGACTCCGACCTCGGGGGGTGTGGAGCCGACTCAGGCTCCACCCTTCCAGTTCCTCGAACCCTTCCCCGACGTGGCGTTGGGCTCGCTACGGGTCCGAACTCCGGTCCCGATGCCGATTGCGCGTGGCGTCGGCGAGATGCTTCCCAACTTGGGAGCCATCATGTATGACGCCACGGTGGAGGCCTCACTCGTGGCCTCCCTTGACACGTTGGCTTGGGTCACCCGGCGTGTCAGTCACTTCCTCGCGTCGGGCGACTCAGCCACGGCGCGACAGTCATTGGCAGCTGAGGTCACTCGCCTCGCGGTTGGACACGAGTTTGTCCAACGGCTGCTGTCGACTCAGCAGCAGCTTCCGCGTCACGGAGGGAGTACCTCCGGACATCTTTCTTACGACGGGGATGGGTCCGCGAGTCGGCGGGCCCCTCCCAGTGCTTCCACTCCGGGGCCTTCCCGAGTGGGTTACGCCCCTCCGCTACCGGCCTACGACCCTGGGGGTTCGTGGTCGGGCGGTCCCTATAGTGGTGGGGGTGGGCATACGGAACGCTAGAGTCAGCGGTCGAACGACTTGTTCTTTTCTTGGCGAGAAGAGTGGTGTGTGTTCTTCTCGTTTTGTATTGTGCCATAGTCGGCTTTGTTAGTAGAGAATCTTTGAAGAACCATGGTATGCGTTTGTACTCATGGTTGGCTTGCCGCTCTGCTCTGACTTGGAGCAGGGACTTCATCCCCCGACGTACGAGTGCTACGTCGGCGTATAGATATGCCCGCAGCCTGGCAGTATCTACGGACCCTCTCTACTGGTAGGTCCTCTACAAACTCCCATGTGTCGGAAGTTGGTCCATACCCGAACCACCTGACTCGGAGCATGAGTCGCCCCGACTCATCGTACCCGTGTCCGACAAACTTGTCGAACACCGCCTCCAACGATTTATTGGAGGAGGTCGGCAAGGATGGGACTTTCCATGCTTGCAAGGCCCTTTCCCAAGCGGGATCTCCCTCTGGGGGTTCGGGTGCGCGAGTCGCGTGATTCCCATTTATCGTCCGGATACCATCATCACTCTCGATGGTTAACCGCCGTCCATCCGTCTTAAGGATGTGACATGGTCCCAGAGTTTTGAAGACCAATTTCCCTCCCTTATTGTCGTGGGAGTTGACATAAATCCAATCTCCAACTCGGAGCGGATCGCGACGATGTCTGACTCGGACATCGAAGTACCTCTTGTAACGAGCTTGGGCCTTCTCCATAGTAGCCCGGACAAGGGGTATCATCTCCTCCAGTCTCTGGAGTAGGGAGGCTTTCGCCTGACTCGGTGTTTGAGTCGAAGTCTCACCCTCTGTCTGGGTGAGACGCTCCACAGCTACTGACGGAAGTCGTCGGGGGCAGACGAAGGCAAACGGTGCCTCTCCCGTACTACTGTGTACCTGGGAGTTGTATGCTGTCACGAGTAGTGACGCATAACGAGCCCATGTGACTACATGGTCATGGACATAGTGACGCAACTGGCGCACTAGAGTCCTGTTGAATCGTTCCACCTGCCCATTAGTCTGGGGGTGGTAAGGGGTTGCGAAATTCGTCTGCACCCCCAACATCTTCATGACTCCCTGATACAGGACGGACGCAAACTGTGGTCCGTTATCCGAAAGGATAGAGTCGGGGATGCCATAACTGGCAACCCAGACGTCGAGTAACTCACTCAGAACGTCCACGGCTGTGATATCCTTGAGCGGGGATACCCGTGTGAGCTTAGTAAAGCGATCACACATCACCAGAAGGTACTCATATCCTTCAGGTGTTCGTGGTAGTGGACCGAGTAAGTCCACTGCTATCGCTGCAAACGGCTCTGTTGCAGGAAAGAGTCTCATGGAAGAAGTCTGCCGGGACTCCATGAGTCTATTCTTTGCGCAAGTCGCGCATGCGGCTACATACCCGTACACATCAGCCACGAGTGATGGCCAATAGTACTTCTTGCGTAGGGTCTGATACATCCTCGTAGACCCTGGGTGTCCACCCAACGGTGAGGAGTGCTCCCGTTGAAGGATACTCTTGCGTAACTCCTTGGGGACGACGACTTGCTTGTCCCCCTGGGTATATCCCTTACGGCAGAGTATGCCGTTGTCATTCAGGAAGAGCCGAGTCGGTTGAGCCTGGTCGAGCTCCTTCCTGAGTCGTCGACAAAGTTTGTCGCTCTCCTGTGCCTGGACAAACTCAGCCAGAGACACGGGTAATAGCTTGGCCATGCCAGGCATCCTCGGGTCGAGGACAGTTCCTGAGCGAGTGGTCACTGCCACATGAGGGAGTTCCTCAGGGATGGGGGAAGAGTCTTTCCCAATGCGAGACAACGCGTCCGCAACCGCATGCTTCGGGCCTGGCCGATATTCAACGTCATAATCGAACTCAGCGAGGCAGAGTCGCCATCGATTGAGTCGGTTATTCGTACAGGCTGTAGTGGTGAGTATCCACTTCAAAGCCTTGTGGTCACATCGAATGAGGAACTTCCTTCCTTCGATGTATGGCCGTAGCATGGAGACTGCCCATACTACGCCAAGGCCCTCTACCTCCGTCACAGAATAGTTCTTCTGGGCCGGTGAGAGTCCTTTGCTGAAGTAGCCAACGGGTAAATACTCCCCCGAAGGCTGTTGTTGGAGTAAGCAACAACCAAGTTGGTCGTAACTTGCGTCCACATCAACAATGTAGTGAGCCCCCGGTCTGGGGATCGCTAACACCGGTGGGTTGCAAAGGAGTTCTCGCAACCTATCAAACGCTTCTTGCTCCGGGGGCTTGGGAGCATCCAAGCGCTTGGGCATCTTGGAACTTACCAAGTGGTTCAACGGTGCAGACACTTTGGCATAGTTCGCCACAAAGCGTCTGTATACGTTACACATACCCAGGAAGCTCCTGAGTTGTGTCTGCGTCTGGGGGAACTTCGCCCGACGGATGGCCATGAGGTTCTTCTCATTGACCAGAATGCGACCTGGCCGGACTATATGGCCGAGGTACTCCACCTCATTACTAAAGAGGTGACACTTCGTAGGTTTGAGTGTTACTCCTGCTTCACCGAACAGGGTAAACACTCTGTCCAAGTGGGACAGGTGTTCTTCGGCAGTCCCGGAGAACACAATGATATCGTCCAGATACACCAGGGCGATCTGCCACTTGACTCCGGCAAGTATCAAGTCAATAGCACGCTGGAAAGTCGCAGGTGCATTGCAAAGCCCGAAAGGGAGCCGTGTACACTGATAAACTCCACAGTGACAAGTGAAGGTGGTCAAGTGTCTGTCCTCCTTGCGGATGGGTATCTGCCAGTACCCCGCGTTGCAGTCCAACGTGGAAAAGTACTGTGCCTCACCGAGTGAGTCGAGGCAATCGTCCATACGGGGTAAGGGGTAACTATCCCTTACCATCCGCTCGTTTAGCTTACGATAATCGATGCAGATCCGCATCGTGCCGTCTGACTTGGGCACCAAGACTATGGGACTGGCCCACTCACTTGAGCAAGGCTCAAGGACACCCATGTCTTGCATCCGTTGGACCTGCTCTCGGGTGAGTTCCCGTGAGTCTGGTCCCATACGGTAGGGACTCAGGCGAACTGGCCTAGCCCCTGGCTTCAACACGATTCTGTGTTCGGTGGCCTTGATGAGCCCAAGGTCACCATTCCACAAATTGTAATGCTTCTGGATTAACTCATCCAGTCGTCCATGTAAACACTCCGGGATGTTCTCCCGATGTACCGTCGGCGACTTAGCCGTCGATGAACTCGATTGGTCGGCAGAGCCTGCCGTTCCAATATCCTTCCATTGCTGTTGAGTCACAGCAACGACATTCCCCTCAAAGGTAGAGATCGACGCAATCTTCATGCCTCCGGGGAGTCGTCGAGGTTCCTCCGACGTGTTGAGGACCTCCACCCACCAAGTTTGGTCATCCCCACAAGTCATGGGGCCCCATGCAACTTGCACTTGGTGAGTATGATAGACTCGGTCCACGGGGGAAACGAGTCCATTCCCTCGAAACCGTGTGCGTACTCGCACAAAGGTCCTTGATCGGGGCGGGACTGCAGTACCCTTACATACTCGTACATGAGTCGTAGAGCCTCCAACCTTGGGAGAGTTTTCCCTAGGTTGATGAGTCGTAGGGGAAACAGTCCTCCCTTTACGCAATATGGGGACAGTCTCTCCATTACGCATTCGGATTACCCCTTCCGGTCCACAGACGGCCGGGACATGGAGGTCCAGATAGTCAGTTCCCAGGAGTACGGGGACTGACATATTGGAGACTACTCCAAAGTTCACCTGCGTCTGGTAGAACCCAATGCAAACAGTCAATGCAATAGATCCAACAATGGGGAGGAGTCCCCCATTGACATCAAACATACGCCACTCGGGTGAGCCGGCGGGACTCACATCTGTCCCCTCTGGCAATAAGTCTTGCCTAATGAGAGAGGCAGCAGAGCCTGTGTCGACTATGACACGAGAGGTAAACTCATATCCATCCTGCAGCCAGAGTCGAGCTGCGACCTGGTAGTTACTCCCTACCAGCACTGACACAATCCGACTCGGGTCGTGCTTCTGAGGAGGGACCTTGTCTCTAGGCCTCACCCCTCGAGGTCGAGTCAGGACCTTCACTCTCCCATGGGTCGGTGAGTGTGAAGCAACCCGCTTCATTACCGCTGGAGCCTTTGGGTCATTCTTAGTCCCAGCGGCTAGGCGTTTCCCTCATCCGACTCGGATGATGGAGTATCCTTGCCACTTGAGCTGGGGGAAGAGGTTTCCCCCTTCTCAAGCGTGGACTCATCCTCTGACTTAGGTTGAGTCATGGACGGTACCCGTGTGGTGCGCGGCCGGGTATCCGAATCAGTCCTCGGAATACCGAGCTTCCCAATACGAGCCAAGAGGGCTCTCAGTCGAACGTCCAGAGTGGGGCATTGGGCTGCCCAGTGTCCCGACTTGGAACACTGCCAACACGGCCGATCACTCATTGACGCCGATGGCCCCGCTTTTCCCTGTGACCTATCAGGGATGGCGGCCACCATACCTTCCGTCTCTCGAGTTGAGGACGAAGGTACTGCAGGGTACGTCCGCGTGTAGGAAGGCACCCTTGCAGTTCTGCGGAAGCGACTTGCTTCCACTCCCTTAGCTTCTTTCTCTCGTTCCTTCCGCTGCTCAGACACGAGCCAGCGGTACTCATCACCCTTAGTCTGGGCGATGCGTGCCAACTCCGCCAGAGTCATGGTCGGAGTATTACGCTCTCGCACAGTCGCTCGAGCTGCTCGGTGGACACCCTCCACAAAGCGTCCCTTAATGACTCCTTGGGGATATAGGAATCCACAGAGGACGTTCAGCTGACGGAGTCGTTCAGCGAACTCCCGTTCCTCTTCACCCTTACTCTGGGTGGCGCGGTTGAACTCTTCAACCTGCACAGCCAAGGAAGCCTCGTCTGCGTGAAGACGAAGGATCCACTTAACCAACTCCAGGTAGGAGGTCACCTCACCCGGATTCCCACCATGCCGACTTGGCATGACGTTCATCACCTCGGAGCGGAGTGGCTCCTTGGTGAAGTCCTGAAGCATGAAAAACGCTTCAGCTTCAGAGACATCATTGTCATCGCAGGCTTTTGCGAACTTCCGCAAAAACTGGAAGACCTTCAGGGGTGGTGTCCCGTCCCATTCTGAACGGACCCCGAAGGATTGCGCAACGTGTTTCTTGCGCCGGCCCAGGGTACGGGCCTGACTATTCGAGTAGGTCAACGACTTGTTGACCAACCCATATGTCTCACAGTCGAAGACATCCTTGAACAATGGATTATTCACCACTATCTTTCCTGGGACGACTCTAGTCCCAAGACGGTCCGTGTGAGTCACACGACCACGTCGGGTAAGATCCTCTTCACCCGACTTGCCACTTGCAGAGGACTCAGACTCTGAGTCCACCTCACGACGGAGAGTACGTCTAATCTCCCGTCGCTTCTGACGCCTCGAGGCCTGCTCAGGCGGAGGGGTGTTCCCCTTCAACGCCTTCCCCACCTCCTCTCGCACGACTTGTGCGATGACAGTCATCACCGAGTCATCCACGATACCGGATGACCCAGGTGGAGCTTGACTCGAGCTCCCACCCGGTCCTTCCGGCACCAGTCGTGGCGCGGACCCACCAACCCGGGGTACGGAACTCCCCGTCCCGTCACCTCTGCCGGTCGGCGGTCCCATGCCGAAGTGAGTGTCGTCACTCCCCGAAGAGGTTGCCGGAGCCTGACGCTGGCTCGGCGCTCCCACCGGAGAAGGGCGAACTCCGCCCGTCTCTTCCGGGGACGGCCTGGGAAGGAACCTGGCCGACCGCCGTCGGGGTCCAACCTCTGGACCCACCACATCCGCACTGCCCGGCCTGGGTGGTACTCCGCCCGTCGGGGGAGGACTACGCTCCCCCTTCCCAGGTACACTCGGCGCAATGGGGGGGTCTCCCTCACCAGCCATCTCCACAAGAGTCACGTGGAGTCAACCAAAACGACCAAACGGTGTCCAGAGTCGGGGATCGTCAGCTAGGGAGTTCCTAGAGCACGTTCCACCTCTCCACCTGCCTCAAGGAAGGCGGTGAGGTTTCCCGAAACTCCGGGTCTCCCACCAAGACTCACGGTGGCCAACCTCGTCACCCAGCGAACGCTCGGAACGTAGGCGAGTCGATCGTGTCACCGGAAGTCTCGGTGCCGAAGGGGGAGAGGGGCCAACTTGGTCCCGTCTCCGGTCAAGGGAGGTACCAAAGTCGATATCCTCTCCCCCGCTGATCCACCAACTGTAGCAGTACTCCCAACCACCAACCCCGAGTCAGGGAAGGAAGAGGAGTATTGCCGATATCCCAACTTGGGACACCGGAAGCAAGCACCTCCACACAGCCGAACACGGAACTTGCGTGTGGTGAACGGGTCAGCTCACCAAGGCACGAGCAAGATGTGTCGGAGCCAGACGGTGTTTACTTGCTCGGCCAGCCAAGGTGGGCCCTCCCCGCCTTGCTGTCCCTCCTTATCAACCCTCCTCACACGCTCACGCAACCCCTCAAAACACTCAGAAAATGAACCCTCAAACAAACCAATCATATCACTCCACATGCAAAGCACTCAAAGCGTAGAAATCCGTCTGGCTCCCGTGCAAAAATCCCAGGAAACAAATACCAGCAGCATTACCCTGCTCTAGTATGTCGGAAGTCCTAGTCGAGTTTCCGTCCAGAAGTCAGAAGTTTCACCATCGTGGGTAGGGTGAATTTCGACTTCCGGTCATGTCCACTTGACTCGAATCTCCAAAGTATTGGTACCGAATTCCGGCCCAATCTCCCACACGTAGCGCCCAAACCAATCCCAGGCTGCCGCCGTCGGCGCCCAGGTGGCGTCGATGTAGTGGCGGTAGGCGGTCTTGACGTCCGTGATGCCCATCAGCTGGAGAATGAGGGCGTCGCTCAGCCCCAGGGCGTGGGCCTCCGACGCCGCGCCGGCGCGGGGCGAGTGCCCCGACCACTTGGTCCCCAGTGGGGGGCGCACGCGGCAGCGGCGCAGGAGGTCCCGCATCCACACATTGACGATCTTGAGCGGTAGGGGGGCGCGTCGGCCGGGCGGAGCGAAGAGCCGTTCGGCGGCCGGCCGGCCGGCGGCGCGGTGCGCCCGCCAGTGCTCGCGCAGCAGCGGCAGCACGCAGTCAGCCGTCCAGCCGCCGGGCGCGACCGGCACCATGTAGGCGATCCGCTCGGCATCTTTTAGCACCCCCATCTTGAAGTCGGGGATCTGAATCTCCAGGCCCCGCGCCGTCGGGAAGATGTCACACGCACGCATGTGGGACGCCGCCCCCGGGCAGTTGAAGAGGGTGTAGGCCAGCGCCACGCCCGCGATGGCGTGGCGAAGGTCCGGCGGCGCTCCGGGCCAGAGCTCGAGGAAACGGGACACGGCCGCCGCCGGGAGGGGGCCGCGCTTCAGCCGCAGGCCCCCGGCTGCCGCCGTGAACTCGCGGCGGTAGCCGCGCTTGGCACTCTTGACCAAAGCATCCCGCTTCGGGGAGGGGTAGCCGGCCAGCGCGTGAAGGGCCGCGATGGGCGACAGGTAGGTGCCCTGGGACCCCGCGGCGACGGTGCCCTGGCGGCGGATGGTGCCCAGGTACCGCACGATCGTCTCGGGGGCGGCCGGCAGGGGGCAAAGGGCCGCCTCCCGACAGAAGGCGACAAAGCGCTCCCAGCCGTTGACGTAGCTGCGGGCGGTACGCGGCTGGCACGCCGCCTCGAGCAGGCGGCCGCCCTCGACCGCACCGAGGCCGCTGCCCAGGCGGTCGGACAGGATGCCGTCGAAGAGGAGACGCCAGCGCTCTAGGCGGGGAACGGGGTGCCTCGCCCGTCGAAGCGGAAGACGGCCACCCGCCACTTGGGAACGGGGGCCGGCGTCGACCGGCTCCCGTGAATAAACACCCCCTCGTGCGCCGGGAGCTCCTCCCAGCGCTGGCAGCCCTCCACCGCCCGCTGCCACCACGGCTGCGCCCGCCAGATGGGGGCAACCAGGGTCACCCGTGCCCCCGTCCTCAAGATCTTGTCGACCACCGACCCCATCAGCTGGAACGGAGGGTTCGCCCAGCAGTTGTCGCCCGTCCAGTCGTGGGACAGGGCGTCCACGCCCGCTGTCCCCGGGTCCGCCGACGCCGAGACGTACCGACCTCACTTGCGGTTGATGCTGGAGGCAAACAGGTCCAGGGTGTGGGGGCCGTACGCCGCATCCAGGCGGCGGAAGGCCGCGTCCGACAGGGACCAGTCCGTGCTGTCCGCCATCCGCGACAGGCGGTCGGCCGCGAACTTGACCGCCGACGGCACGTGGGACGCCCGTAGGTGCACCCCGTGCCTGGCGCACCACGCGTGCAGGAAGCGCAGCTCCTGCATTAAAGCCGCCGATCGGGACGTCCCGTTGTTGATAACGTGGACGCCGACGAGGGAGTCCATCATCAAGCGGACGATCGTGTCCGCCTCGGTCCGCAGGAGAGCCACAAAAGACTAGAGCGCCAGGCGCACCGTGCCGAGCTCGTGCACGTTGATATGCAGGCGCCGCCGCTCCGGGGCGTGGAACCCCCGGGCGGGCACCGTGCCATTCCACACCGCGCCCCAGCCCGTCAAGCTGGCGTCGGTGTGTAGCACCGCGTCGTCTGGGCGGGGCCACAGCGCTCGGCCGAGCAGATGGTGGGACGTCAGCCGGGCCCACCAACGTAGGTCGGCGAGGCCTTGGTGCGAGAGACGCACGTCGCGGCCGCGCGCGCGGCCGGCTGGCCGCTCCCGCATCCCAGGTCCCATCAAGGTGAACAGGGCCTGGGTGCGATAGCGGGCTTGCGGCACGGAGAGGGTAGTTGACACCGCCGTCCCGCAGAACGACCGTAGGGTGCCGAACCGCACCCACCGGCGGTGCTTGGCCGCGTAGCTCAGCAGGGCCGCCGCCATCGTCTCTATCTTCTTCACGCGCTGCGGCTGCAGGCGGAAGACGCCCAGCTCCGTATCGACTACATGCCCCAACAGGGGCAGCGCCGTCGTCCCGTCGCGGATTCCCTTGCGCTGGTTCATGCGCAGGCCCAGCGTTGCCAGCAGGCGGGCCGCAGCCTGCCAGCCTGCCACCGCGTCCGCTTTGGTCGCCGGGGTGCCCGCCCTCGCCACGGGCGGGCGGCCCCCAAAGTCGTCGACGTACGCTGCTATGACGAAGCCCATCTCCCGCAGCTTGGCCACGACCGGTCGGCAGACCTTCGTCCACGTGAAGGGGGCGATCGCCAGCCCGAACGGCATGGACAGCGGGGCGAAGACGCGCCCCTGCAGCCGGAAGCACAGGTAGGTCTGGTCCTCGCTCCGGATGCGGAGATGGTGGAACGCATCCGCGATGTCCCACGAGATCATGTGGTCCCCCGGGCGGAGCCCCGGGGCCAGCTCCGCGAGCGTCTCGTACTTGGAGCGGCGGCGTTCCATGTGGGCGTTCGGGTGCCGGTAGTCCACCACCAGCCGTGGCTTGCCAGCGCTGTGAGTCACAAAGGCGCCGACGATGCAGTGCGCCGCCCCCGCCTCCGCCGGCGACAGCTAGGTAGTGGCCGCCAGCCAGCGCTCCAGCTCCTCTCCCGCCCACGCGTCGTCCTCTGGGCCCAGCAGGTAGCCCCGGCTGCGGTACCGGGGTGGCTGCTGGCGCCAGGGGATCTGCACCCCACGGAGGATGGCTTCGATCACCCACCGTGAGGCCCCGAGGGACCGCCACGCCTTGATGGCCCGGCGGGTCGCCGCGTACGGGCGGCCCGCTGGCCAGGCGGGGTCCTTCCGACCGGCGGCAGGGTCCTTCCCGCCGGTCGGGGCCTTCCGCTCCCTGGCGCCTGGGGGCGAGGCCGCCTCCCCGAGGGCCGGACGAAAACCTTTAGGCGGCCGCGGCGCCGCCGCCGCCCCCGCCGCCGCCTGCGGCTCGGGCGTTGCCTCCGCCACCTCCCTTGCTAGGATTTGCGCCGCCGCCACCGCCGCCGCCGCCGCCAGCTCGAGGGACTCCTTTCTTGTCCGCCTTGGCGGCTTTGGGGTTCTTCCCCCCGCCGCCGTCGCCGCCGCCGCCGCCGCCTCCACCGCCCCCCCCGCTGCCCCCGCCGCCACCACCGCCGGGTGTGACCTTGACGCCGCGGCGCCGAGCTCGTGCCTCGGCGGCGGCCTTGACGTTGATCCTGACCTCATCCCGGGCGACGCTGGAGAGCCAGCGCCGCCTCTTGGGGCCGCGGAACGTGTTGCGCGGGACCGCCTCCGTGGCTTTGTAGAGTTCAGCGCCGACGGGGTCCCGCTGGAGGTACTCCAGGTAGTCGTAGTGGGCGGTAGCGATGTGGAAGAGCTGCCGGGTTGCCATGGCCGCGCCGGCGAGGCGGTCGGCGAGTCCCGCCGCGCTGAACTCGTCGCGCCGGTGGTAAAGGATGATGGCGGCGTTAGAGATCTCTTGAGACCAGGCGGCCACCTGGTATGCGAAACTGGCCTCGTGGTAGCTGGCCGCCCCGTGTTTGAAGTGGGCGTGGAAGCGAGCGTGGTCGGGCTCGAACGGGACGGGGATGCCGTCCCGGCGCCGCACGGCTGCAGGTACGTCGTACGCCCGAATGAGATCGTGCGCGTCGGGGAGGTCAGGATCGTCGAATCCGTCGGGGTGTAACACAAGGTGGGCCCGGCGTGACCCACCGGCAGAGGCGTAGCCGCCTCCGCCGCGCCCTTCCCCGACCCCGCCGAGCACGGAGTCACCAAGCTCGCTGGAGCCAGCGAGCGAGATGTTGTCGTCAAAGATGTCGGGGTCGTCGGGCGGGTAGCCAGCGTCGTCGCCGGCGACGCGTCCCGGAGCTTTGGGGGCAACCGCCGTACGCGGCGGCTGCGACGCGGCGGCTCCATTGCCGCGCACCAGGGAGAACAGCTCGGCCAGCTGTGCCTTGACCTCGTCCAGGTCAGTTTTGGTCGCGGCACCTCCACCGCCAGCGGCCTCCGCCCCGCGAGCGGGGCCGCCGCCCCCCTCGGGGCTCTGGGACGTGCCCGCCGAGCCCTTGCCGTCGCCCTGGGCGCCCTCGGCCGCCGTCGCTTGCGGCGTCTGATCAGCCGGCGCCGCGTCCTCGACCCCCGCCGGGGGGGGTTCGTCTCCTATGCCCGCGCCTGGCAGGCACGCAGTCCGCGTCAAGCCGAGGCCGCCAAGGCAGCCTGGGTGTCCCACTTGCCGCGTATGTCACGCGGCAAGAGGGAGGACAGTGCCGTCCGCCGCCGGCAGTGGTGGGTGGGCGGCCCGGCCGTCTTATGCCGCTCCGGTCCCCGGCCGGCGTCGGGCGCGGGGCCCGCCGTCGGCGTCAGTGGGCGGGCGTTGGCTCCCGCCCAGGCGCGGGCGTAGCCGCCGCCCGTGGCGGCGGTGAAGGGGGGGGGGTGCGCGGCGGCCGCCTCTGTGCGCCGCTTGGCGAGGGGTGCCGCCTTGGGTGGCGGTGCCGCCTTGGGTGGCGGTGGCGCCAGCGCCGGGAGCCGAAACGGCTCAAGGCCGTGGGAGGCGCCGCTCACGCCAAGCCGGTTCAAACGGCCTGCGCCCGCCCGCGGCTTACAGCCGCCGCTGGCCGGGCCGCCCACGGGACTGTC
Organism: Pyropia yezoensis; assembly: GCA_009829735.1. Classification (NCBI taxonomy): domain Eukaryota; phylum Rhodophyta; class Bangiophyceae; order Bangiales; family Bangiaceae; genus Pyropia; species Pyropia yezoensis. Next base: position 808,612 of record CM020620.1, on the reverse strand, counting down.
CAGTTGACAGTCTTGTCCCCGTGGGGGGGGAAAGTGGGCGAACGCTTTCACCTCATGACCGCGACCACCATAAAAAATGGCATGAAATATGAATATAGTATTGACTTTGGGAACACATGTTGGCCTCGGGTAGGTTTCGAATAGTCGCCTCCCGTCACCGTCTAGCCACCTGGGCCACGCCCATCTGTCCGCCCCCGCACCCGCCCCCTCTCTCACTGTCCATTTGGTTCATTCTCATGCTCTTCATCCACGGCACCCCAGTCGCCCCCCCGCATCACGCATGCGTGGAGGCCCCCGTTCTCCCGCCACCCCTCCGAGAGGCGTTGGCACGTCCGCAGCTACGTGTAAGAGTTGTAGACAGCGACCCCACCTTCGTCCCCTCTCATCCCCCTTCCCCCCTCCTCCAAGCTGTTCCCCAGAGTCATTCCTGCCCGCCCTACGCGCCGTAGGACAGCACCTTTCCGCCGTTGAGCGGCTGCGTCGGCCGCTCCGTCAGCACCACTACCCCCGATTCGAGGAGCACGTGTCGGAGGCGAGCCAGCTGTGTCTGGCTCGCCGTGATGGCCTTCCCCGGCATAACCCAGGTGACGCCCTCGGAGCACGGCGGCGTCGTCAGCGTGTGCCAGGCGGCGGGACGGCCGCGACCCACGCAAGCACACCCCACGCCCCCACTCCCCACAGAGCCTCAACTTTTTCTACATTGAAAAGCACCCCCAACCCCTCTTTTTGCCTCCACTCTTCTCGCGTCGTTCTCCTTGAGTCATCTGCGAGAGCTGCCCGAGGAAGCCGCACGCCGACGCCGCCATCACACACCGTTCATAAGATGGCCCCCCCTCCTCACCCCCATAGCACTCCCTCTCCATCATTGCATCTGTCCGCTAAAGTGCTCCTCCTGGAGGTCCAAAACGTCATTCCTACGCGCCGCTCTCTGCACCGCATGCCAGGTAGATACATGCCGAGCAGAAAACATTCAAACATTTAAACTTTTCAGATGTCACGGAAAGCTCTAATCAAAATTCAAAAGCGTCCCAAATCAAAACACAAACCTCGTATGTGCACCCAAGCCCACCCCGATGTCTTCAGGATCGCAGGGCCATGAGGCGTATGCTCTCACATGCATACCTATTACAACACCACCGGGACAGAAAGAACGAAGATCCCAAAAGCTGGCTCTTTCCATGACCAGGTCTTCAAATTGTTGACCAGGCTGCCGCGTATCCACCGCCCCGCCCCTCCGTGTAGTGTCAAGCAGCGTGGGCTCCCCCCGCGCCGGCGGGCACGCGCGCCCACACAAGGTGAGCTGGCTGCCACATCCATCCGAAAAGCAGTCGCGCCCTGCACCGACTGGCGGCTCTTTATGGAGTGCCGCTCCCCAGTTGGCGCACGCCAAGAGGGAGCCCAACACCCGGCCGAGGGCAACGGTGACAAACGCACCACGCAGCCCGCCGGTGTCAGTCTAAAGCGGCGGCGAGGCCCCTCGGCGGCGACGGGGATCCATGGGCTCCGTGGTCATGGCAATGCTCAGTGAGTGGAGCGACTGCTCCCGCTACGACGGGTAAGATGCAGCCCGCCGGGCTTCGCTCCCTAGCGGCTGTCGACCATCTCCAGTGGGGGAGGGGGTGCGTGTCCAGTTCTCGTCGCGGTGGGAGACTCTGAAACCTCGCCAGCCCGCCTTGGGCCGTGACCAGGCTGTGGATTTGGACGCCTCAGCCCGTCGCATGGGGCGCGGGGCCTGGTAGGAGGCAGTTTCTCCGCCCCCTCCTTTCTCCCCTCCCAGACCTTGTCATTGACCGCGTCCCGCAAGCAGGCCCATGTCAGCCCTCAAGAGGGCGTATGAGACGGCTACCGGTGGCGCCCGCAGCTCTGCGCTCCTCTGCCTCCATCCCGCCTGCGTGATCACTGACGCCTGGGGCTCCTTATTTTGCTGTCTGCGCCCTCGCTCGCTCCCCGTTCAAAAGCGGCTGCGTGCTTGTTCCCCTCCTCCGCACCGCTCCTGCCCAATCCCTCCTCCCACCAAAGCCGTCAGCATGGGAAACACGCCGCCGACGGCGGCGCCGGCGGCGCACGCCACGCCGGAGCGGTCGACTCGCGTGCGTCAAGCAAGTGACCTGCGTATGGGACAGATGATCTCCCTCAAGCACTGCAGTTCTGTCAGTGGGGTCGCCAACTCGCCCCTCTTCACCCACTACGCCATCTTTCTCGGCAACGACTGGACGGAGCACGGCATCAACGGGGGGCCAGCTGTTGTGCACTATTGTACGTTTCTCGAAGGGGCGGGCGTCAGCGTCGACGGGGGGCCACCCGCCACGTACGAACCTGATCATTCACTCTGGGGCGGGTGCGCGCAGAGGATCGCTGGCGGCTTAGACACGCCGGGTTGCTCCCCAGACACTGACCAACGGCTTTCTCAGGTGGTGAGCCGTCTTGACTGGTCCATACATGCATATTATTTGCCCGCCCGCTCCTGTTTGGCTAAGCGGCCTGAACGCAGCGTCTCAAGGCTCTCGAACCGGCGTCCGAGGCCGCGTGCAAGTGTCTCGACTGTCGGCGTTCCTTGGGGAAAGGTCGCTGGCCGATGTGATTGCCTGGTCAGACCCGGGGATATATTCGCCGAGGGAGGTCGTGGACCGCGCCCTCAGCAGGCTGGGAAAGAGCAAGTACTGGGCTCTGACGAATAACTGTGAGCACTGTACGTTTCTTGTCACGGATAGGCAGACGGGTGGGGGGGGGGGGGGGCGGAGCGGTGACGCTACGCGACCTGCCCCAACACTGTACCTGTCCTGGGGGCCGGCCATGGCCGGCCCCGAACCCAGTGGCCACTGGGTTCTTTTTCCAATGAATGCACACAGCTAACTTGGAACGCGCGCGGGCCGCCCTCCCCCCCATCCCCGTGGCTGCCACCCTCACCGCCACCGCTCGCAGTCGCTCGTTGGGCCATCTCAAACGAATCCTTTTCCACACAGGCCAACCGCGTCGCGCGCATCAACCCCGTCATTGTCAGGGCCGACGAGAAAGCCCATCGGGGCTGGTCGTGGGTGGTGCGCAAGGCGAGACGCGCACGCGACGAGTTCCGTGCCCTTGGTTCGTAGTAGCCACTGTCGTTGCGGGGCGACGGGAGTGCCTGGAGCCTCGTCGGCCGTCGCAGGCTCAAGAGCCGCCAGGGGAGGGGGTGCGGGCGGCGGGGGCAAGCTCGTGGTGGGGAAGCATTCCGCTCCGAGTGGCTCGTGGCTGCCATGACCACGCTACGCCGGGCCTCACACCGGGGGAAGAGGAGGAGTGTCACGCTGCGTTTGCATGTCATGGCTAGACCATGACTTGATATGTCTATGTCTGCGTTGTTCTTTACTTTTTTTTTTCGTGCCCGCTTGGCGGTGCCCTCGAGACATTTTGGAAAAGCCAAGCAAGCCGCGTCTCTAAATGTCAACAGTACCTCATGGACTCCAGTCCGAACCTGGCGCCCCTTGGACGTCTACCGGCGCGCGGCGGTCCCAGGCTGGGGAGGGCGCACCGACGCGATGGCGGCGGACGGCGGCTGCCGGCGGCGGTGGCGGTGGTGGCGGCGGTGGCGGCGGCGGCATGGCGGCAGCAGTGGCGACAGCAGCGGCGACAGCAGCGGCGGCAGCAGCGACGGTGGCCCGCTGCCTGAAACCACGGCCACCGACCGATGTCACCCGCGGCCCTTCGCTGCTGCCGCCGCCGTCGTGGGCACCGGCGGCTGCGCCCAATACGAGAGGCATCGGTCCTAAGTCCGTAGAATCGCTTGCAGAGGCGGTCGACCGCTGGCACTGAGCGTAGCACAGGGACCAGCAAAAGAAAGAGAACAAGAGCCGAACACATGCTACTACATGCGGGTGACGGGGGGAAGCGGAGAGGGAGATGCTTGCTACGGGTGACCGGCGGAGGCAGAGAGGTACACTGACAGACGTGCTCTGAGGGCGACAGCCAACGCCAGAGAGCGCGAGGACGCGGGGATCATGAGGAAGGGACAATCCAACGACCGTCACGGGGCCGCAATGCTTGTTGTGGCGACTCCCATCGCCAGCGACAGCGGCTGTTCATACATGCTTTCTCTTTACAGCTGGGACATGCGCCGGCGGGCCCGCTGCTGCCCTGCCATCATCCCGCCGTAGCGCCCAACCCCCCAGGCCGTCCCCTTTCATCGCGCTCTTAAGGACGGCACAATTGACCCCCCCAACGCCACCCCCCCCTAAGTAAAGAAAGGTGGGCCTAGCTAGGACGATGCCTCCTTCGCCGGTGGCGGTGGCGCCTTCACCCCGTCCCCAATCCGCTCCCGGAAGTCGGCAATCATCTCGGTGAGCCCCGTCTTGAGGGGCACCGCCGGCGACCAACCGAGGTGGGTGCTGGCCTTCGTAATGTCGGGCTTGCGCTTGGCCGGGTCGTCGGGCGTGGCGGGCAAGTACTTGATGTCACTCGTCGGGTCCACCTGGTCCTTGATCAGCTGCGCCAGCTCCAGCATGGAAAACTCGCCCGGGTTGCCCAGGTTGAAAGGCCCCGCGTGGGTGCTGTTCATCATGCGGATGAGGCCGTCGACAAGGTCGGCGACGTAGCAAAAAGAGCGCGTCTGGGAGCCATCGCCATAGACGGTCAGCGGCTGGCCGCGGAGCGCCTGGGATACAAAGTTGGACACTACCCGCCCGTCATTCTCCACCATCCGGGGGCCGTATGTGTTGAAGATGCGCACGACGCGGATGGCCACCCCGTGCTGCCGGTGGTAGTCAAACGCCATCGTCTCGGCGACGCGCTTGGACTCGTCATAGCAGGAGCGAACGCCAATGGGGTTGACATTACCCCAGTACTCCTCCGTCTGGGGGTGAACCAGCGGGTCGCCATACACCTCGGACGTGGAGGCGAGAAGGAAGGTGGCGCCCACGCGCTTGGCCAGGCCCAGCATGTTGAGCGTCCCGAGGACGCCCGTCTTGAGCGTCCGAATCGCATTGTACTTGTAGTGGACGGGCGACGCCGGGCAGGCGAGGTGGTAGATCTGGTCCACCTCGGCCGTGAAGGGCTCAATGACGTCGTGTCGGAAGAACTCAAAGTTGGGGTGCGTCCGCCAGCGCTCAATGTTGGACTTCTTGCCCGTAAACAGCGAGTCCACCACAATCACTTCGTTGCCCTCCTCCATCAGCCGGTCCACGAGGTGGGAGCCGATAAAGCCGGCGCCTCCCGTCACCAGGATGCGCATGTGCGACGCCGGCCGGTTGGGCGCATTGTCCCCACGCCACGAGGCGAGGCGGTCCAGCGCCTCGGCACCCTGCCGCTGCACGTCCACAGGGGCGGCCGAGGCCGCGGCGCTGGCGCCGTCGGCGGTGGTCGTCATGGTGAGGGAGGTGTGGTTGGCAAGGCCGGGTAGGGGGGCGGGGGGGGCGGGTGCACGGCGGTGCGACAGAGGTGGAGACAGAGCGCGATGGGGAGGGAAGAAGTGTGCGGAGAGGCAGGCGGCAAGAGCAGTGACAGAGCAGCGAGGATGCTGGATGTCAATGGGGGGTGAGCGTGGGCAGCCGCGGACGATGCAACCAAATGGGTGGCCGACCGGTTGCGACCGAGCGCGCGGCGGGTCCGCGCAGAGGGCCCAGTGGCAAAGCCCCACAGCAACCCCACCCGTCACGACTCGGGCCCGCCGTCGAGGCGCGGAGGTGCGTGGTGCTGCCGGAGCGGATGGCCGCCCACCACGTGCGCGCCTCACCAAACCAGCCCGTAGCACCTGCGCGTCGCCCCCCACCTCAGTGTCATGTCCAAGGGCAGGGCTGAGGCTTTTGCTGGAGAAACCCCACCCGCCACTGCCAGGTATGTAGACGCGCTGACACCCCGGCCCTGCAGCTGCAGGCCCAGTTGGCGGCTCCTCACCTGCCACCGCTGGCCATCGAATTCCAGCAGGCGGCCTGCTGTAATTGATTCGGCGGGGCTCCTCCCTGCCAGCTCCATCGTTTTGATTCTATCGGGTGTACAGTATGTACGGAGTATCGATCGCTCATTGCTTTTTCTTTTGGTTCTTTGTGTACCCAACAATCGTCGTTATGGTCGAGCCGGTCGTACGCCTCCACGACCAGGGCGTATTTCGGTAATGCAAAATTTCCAAAAGGCCGCCGCTGCGGGGCAGGTCGTGCACCCCCCCTCCGGCGCGCCAGCAGCGGATGCGGCTGTCCCGTTCCCGCGCGCCCCGCCAATATTTTGGGCAGGGACCGAGACTGAAGGCAGCGGCAGCAGCGGCGCGACGCGCCCCGCTTTCAAACCCGCAGCCACCTACCGCTTCATCCGGCACCGGCGGCGCCGCGCTATATTCTTCGGCAGTCCCCCCCGCCTCCCTTGACCTTTGGCGCCGCGGCCCGGCCGTCCCGGTCGCGTCGCCGCGGGCGCCGGCCGGCGCGCGCCCCGGCCGGCGCGCGCCGCCCAGTCCGTTGGCCCCCCCGTCGCGCGGAGCCACCCCCCCCGGAGTTGCCGCTGCCCCCCCCGCTGCATTCCGCGCGCCCACTGACCTTCCTTGCCCCTCTGTCGTGATCCCCGCACCCCCCCTCACCCCGCCCTCTTCCGCAACCCCCATCTCGTGGAGCCCCCACCACCACACCACCCCCCCCCCTCTGCTGGACCGCTCGCTGTGTCGCACCTCCCACCCACCCCCCCTACCCTCAGACCCACAGCATGCCTGGTGTCGACGCGCCCAACAGCAGCGGCGGCGGCGGCGCCCCGCCGCCCCACCCAGACGACCGCGGCGGTGGCGACGGTGGCGGCGACGGTGGCGGCGGCGGTGGGGGCAACGGCGGCGGCGGCGGTGGCGACGGTGGCGGCTGCTGGGGCGGCGGCGGCTGGGGCGGTGGCGGCGGCGGCGGCGGCGGCGGCGGCTGGGGCGGCGGCGGCGGCAGCGGCGGCGGCGGCGGGCCGGCGCCCCCGGCGGGGGCGCCCCCCCTTCACCCGGGGAGCGTCTTTGCGTCGCCCCGGCCGGCGGGTACGCAGCTGCCGGCAGCGTCCTTTGCGGGGGGCGGCGCCCCCCCACCCCCCCCCACCCCCGGCGCCGTCGCGCCCCCCCCCCCCTCCTCGGCCCCCTCGTGGGCTCTGGGGGAGGGCGGGGGGGCCGCCCCCGCCGCCGCCGCCGCCGTCGCCCCCTCCCTGGACCTGCGCGGACTGCCGCTCCGGGCGGTGGTGCCCTCCCCCCCTCCGCACACCCCGCAGCCGCCGCCTCTGTCCACGCAGCATCAGCAGCAGCAGCAGCCGCAGCAGCCGCCGCCGCCGCTGCTGTCGGGGGGGGGCGGGGGGGGGGGGGGGCTCGACGCGGCAGGGGGCACCAAGCTCGTCGAGCTCCTCCGTGCCATGACTGCCAGTGGCGTGGGCGGCCTGCTGGGGGGGGGGGGCGTCGGGGGGGTGCGATCCCCGCCCGGGGGAGGGGGCGGGGGGGGGGTGGGTACCCCGTTCGCCGCCGCACCGCGGGCATCGCCGCCGCCGGCGCCAGCGCCGTCGGCGCCTGCGCCGGCACTGCCGCCAGCGACGAGTGCGTGGCTCCCGCCGCCGGCGCCGGCGCCGACCATGGGGCCACCGCCGCAGCTGCTGGTGGGGGTGGGAGGGCACGCGGCGGCGGGGGGTCGTGGCGGTGGCCTGTGGGCGTCCCCGCCCCACCCTCTTGCCGCCGCCGCCGCCACCCCTGCCGCCGCCGCCACCGCGACGGGGGCCCCCCTGTGGGCGACTGGCGGCGGCGGCGGCTGTGGGGGTGGCGGCAGCGGCTGGATGGCCGTGTCGCGGGATCCGCGGCTCCGCCGCCTCGCCGCCCGGGGCGCAACGGCGCCGCCGTCGCTTGCAGCGACCGTCCTTGCCGTCCCGCGGCCCGCCGCGACGGCCGCGCCGTCGCTGTGGCCGGCGCCCCCGCCGGCCTCTGCCGCGCCGCCTGCCGCGGCGGCGCGGCCACCGCCGCCGCCGCCGCCGACGCCACCAGCGGCATTGGCGGCAGCGCCTGGCGGCACCGCCGCGCCGCCCGCCAAGCGGCCGCGGCTGGCGGCGGCGGGGCCCCCCCGCGGTCCCGCCCGCGGCGCGCGTGCCGCGGCCTCCCCGTACGACGACGACGACGACGGCGATGAGAGGGTGGAGGAGGGGGAGGAGCGGGCGGCGGCGACGTCAGTGCCGGCGGGGGTGGCGAAACCCCCTGGCCGCAAGGGGGCGGGGGCGGCCTCGTCGTGGACCGCCACCACCCCCTGGCTGTCGGCCGACGCGCCGGCGGGGGACCGCGGCCGCCGCGTCGCGGCCGGACGGCCAGACGCAGCGTTGGCGGCCGGGGCGCCCCAGCGGACCCTGCTGTCGTCCAAGCGCGCGCGGCCGGGCAGCGGCGGCGGCGGCAGCGGCAGCGGCAGCGGGGCGGCCAAGGGGTCGTCCTCGTCTGGCACGGCCGCCGCTGCGGCGGCGAGCCGCCAGGTGGCGCCGTCCCTCGCCGCCGCCGCCCGCGTAGCGGCGGCGCTGGCGGCCAAGCTGGGGCCCCCGCGGCCTGGGGGAGGGGCCGGCGGCGGCAGCGGCGGCAGCGGCAGCAACGGGCCAGGCGGCACGGCGGGCGGTGGCGGCGGCGGCGGCGGCGGCGACAGCGGCTCCGCGGGGGACCCCCGAAAGGGGTCTTCGGGGAGCGGCGGCGCCCCCACCTCGTCGGTGCAGTTTGTCGAGGCGGCGCGCGCGCGCGCGGCCGCGGCGGTCGCCGGCCGCGCCAACCGCACCGGCGCACGGGGCGTAGCGGGGGCGCCCGCTGCCGCGGGCGCCCGCGCCCGCGCGGGCCCGTCGGCGGGGGGGTCGGGGCCGTCGTCGCGGCTGGCCGGCGGGGCCGCCAGGGGCCCCGCCTCCTCCCGCGCCGCCGGGGGGTCTGCCAAATCGTCGTCGTCGGCGTCGTCCAAGGCGGCGGCGGCGGCGGCGGCGGCGGCGGCGGCGGCGGGCCCCCCCCGCCGGCGTGACGTGGCAGGCGCGGGCAGCAGCGCCGGCGCCGCCGCCACGCCAGATCGCCCCCACCGGCCGCTGGTGCCCTTCCCCCAGAGCTCCCAGGCCCGCGGGGGCGCGCTCCCCCCCATTGTCCCCCACAAGATCCGCCAGGCGATGGCGGACAAGCTCTACGACCTGTGCCGGGAGCACGGGGGCATGGCCGCCGCCGCGGCGGCCGCGCACGCGCTCGCCGTCGAGGCGCGGATGCTCGCCGGGAGCACCACCAAGGGCGACTACCGGTCGTTCGCGCTGCAGGAGATCAAGGCGATCAAGAAAAAGGGGAAGGAAAGGGGGGGGGCGGGGGGGGGTGGCGGTGGCGGTGGTGGTGGTGGCGGCCGCGCCGAGGGCGAGGGAGCCTCTGCCGGGGGAAGAAGGGAGGGGGGAGGGAGTGCCCCCGCCGCCGCCGCCGCTACCGCCGCCGGGTCAGCGGCGGCACCGAAGCGCCCGCCGCCCGCGGGCGGCGGCGCCGTCATCCCCGCTCGCGCGGCGGCACCCGTGGCCGCGTCAGGCGCCGCGTCCTTTGTGGCCGCCGCCGCCGCCCGCACTGCCGCGGCCGCCGCGGCCGGGCGCCCGGCGGCGACGGCGGCGCGGGCCGCGGCGGCGGCAGCCACGACGGCGGCGGGGGGGGTAAAAGGGGCGGCGGCGGGCGGCCACTGGGCGTCCCCCTCTGCCCTGCTGCCGCTGCCCCCCGCTGAGGAGGTGGTCACAGCCGGCCCCGTCGACGAGCCCGCAACCGCTGCCGCCGCCGCCCCCTTGGCGGCGATGCCCGCCGCGCCCCCCGCTGCGGGTGGGGGTGTGGCCGCACCAGCCGCCGCCGCCGTGCCCACCGCCGCTGCGCTCGCCCCCGACGGCGGCGGCCCGGCCGCGGCGCCACATCCGTCGCCGGCACCGCCGCTGCCGGCGGCGGCGGCGGCGGCGGAGGCGGCGCCGCTGCCGTCAGTGCGGGCGGCGGCAGAGGAGGCGGCGGCGGCCGCGTCGGCGGCGGCCTTTGCGGCGGGCGGCTCCCCCGCCGACGCGGCGGCGGCGGCGGTGGCGGCCGCCACATCCGCCGCCGCGTCGGCCGCGGCGGCCATGGCGACCGCCGCGGCCGTGGCGGCGGTTGGGAGGGGCGCTGCCCCCGCCGCGGCGGCGGTCGCCCCAGGGGGGCAGCCGCAGCCGCAGCCGCCGCCGCCATCGCCCGACGCGGATGGCGCGGCTGCGCCTGCCGACGACCTGGTTGTCTATGCCGGCTCCATCCGCGACGACTCCTGATGGATCGAACCTCGGCCGGGGGCGGGGAGGGGCGCGCACCCCCCCCATCGTCTTCCCAACCCGTCCGGCACCTCCAGCTGGGGGTGTGCTGGCAGCGCTGCTGTTTCGGGGCGCCCGGCTAACCGGCACGGTGCCCCCATCCTGGGGGGTGTGGGCGCGCGCTGCCGCCGCAGAGCTACCGCTGCTCTGACGGCTGCCGACGCCGCCGTTGCGGTCGCGACCTCCGCCCCTGCTGACGCTGTCGCCGCCGCCGCCGACGCTGCCGCCACGGCTGCCATGGCGGAAGGGAGCTGTATCCCGCACGGCGGGGGGTGCCCCCCCGCCTCCCACCGTCCCCTCCCTCTCCTCCGCCCCTGGTCTGCGTCGCCACCCCCAATCCCCCATCCCCTGCTATTTCCCCCACTCCCAATTCGCGCCCCCTTCCCCCTTGCTTTCCCCAGTTGCCCCTCCGGTACCCAAACGGCCGCGGCGGCCACCAAAAGGACTACGGGGCACGGCGGCGGGCGGCGGCGCGGGGTGGTGCCCCCCCCCCCCCCCCCCTACCCCATCCCCTCCCCTCCCCCCACTGCTCTCACCGGCGCGCCTTACGCCCTCCTGAGCGAGAACCGATGGCCATCACCCCGAGGGCCCGCCTGTGCGAGGGTCCGCCGCCGGCTCACTTGCGGCACCGCCGGCCCGCGGACACGGGGAGGGAGGGCGCCTGGCGGGTGGGCGGGCGGCGCCCGCCACGGTGGCCGGCGGCCGGCGGCCGGGTGGCGCGCCGCCTGCGGGCAGCGGCGGCCGTGGGCGGCCGTGGGCGGCGCACGCCGCCGATACGCGTGTTTGGGGATCGTGCGGGTGACTGCCCGTCCAACCGTGTGGTGGGGGACAGGGGAGCCGCCCCCCCCCCCCCGCCCGCCCTCCACGCGCGCACCCCCGCGCGTGCCCGCCCTGGGTGGGGAGATCTGGGGGTGCCCCCCCACGTGCTGCTGGCGGTGGCGGTGCGCCCGGCGGTCGGCGCACGCCGTGCGACGGGCCGAATTGGCACGCCGCCGTCGGGCGCGCCGCCTCGCCAGCGGTTTGGGTTCTCTTGGACTTTGGCTGCACGCCGGTTTTCCATTGGCCCCGCGCCCCCCCCCCCCCGATCTTTTTTTGTTTTGGACAACTCGGCCGGGCCGGTCGCTCGCTTCGGCCGGCTTGACAGCCAATGTTGTGTTTGGCCACACTAAGAGGGCCCCTTGCGATTAGATAGATGTAAGTACTTTGTTGGATGCCTTGGCCACGTGCCGTCTCCTTCGCGGTGGTGGATCTCCTCTTGCCTGCTCTCCAGCTGGTCCCGCGTCGTCCCCCCCCCTCACCCGCCCGCCGTTCCTGCCCCAACCCGCCCTCCCCCGTAGCTCCGCCGCGGTGGCCAGTCTAGCGTCCTTCGCTCCTCTACTCGGCTCTCCCCTCCCTCCCTCCTTTCCCCCCCCCGTATCTGTCTTGCACGCGTGGGCAGCCACCATGCAGCAGCAGCCGGCCTTCCTCGTCTCGGCTGGCATACCGGGCTTGCGGGCGTCCTCCTGGGTGCCCCCCCCGGCGTCAATAGTGGCAGCGGCGGCGGCTGCCGCAGAGACGAGGCGGCCATCGCGGGCGGCAGGGGCGCCCGCCCTCCCGCTGCCGCCGCCCGCCGTCTGGGCCAACGCCGCCGCGTCGGCGGCGCAGCCGTCGCGTTCCCCCCCTGCCCCCCAGCCCTGGCGTGGCAACGCCAACAGCGCCGCCAGCGGCAGCGGCAGCGGCAGCGGCGGCAGCGGCAGCAGTGGCAGCGGTGGCGGCGGCGGCAGCGGCGTCGGTGGCAGCGGCGGCGGTGGCGGTGGTCGACGGCGGCGGCGGCGCCCCCCCCCCCCCCCCCAGACGCCCGCCGCCCTAGAGGCGCACCTCGCCGCCCACCCCACCGACGGGCGGTCATGGTCGGTGCTGGCGCGGCTGACGCCCGCCCCCGCAGCCCGGCGGGCGGTGCTCGCGCGGGGCCTCGCCGCCTGCCCCGACAATGCGCACCTGCTGTCCCGGGCGGCGGCGTTGGAGCTGGGCGCCTCCCCGCCGCGGCCCGCGGCGGCGGCGGCGCTCCTCGACGCCCGCATCCCGGCCGTGACGGCGGGCACCCGCGGGGCGCTGCACCAGCTGCAGGCGCGCGCGCGCCTCGCGGCGGGCGACGCGGCGGGGGCGGCCGCCGCGCTCGCGGCGGGAGTGGCCGACGAGCCCACCCACGGGGCGCTCTACCCGCTCGCCGCCGACCTGGCCGGCCGCGCCGCCGCCGCCGCCGCCGCCGCCGCCGCCGCCGCCGCCGGCACCGCAGATGCAGCAGGGGGGGACGTGGTGGCAACGACGCCCGCCGCCATCACGGCGGCGGCCGACGCGGCAGCCGACGACGCGGAGCGGGCGGTGTGGGTGGCGGGGGCGGCCGCGGCGCCGCACTGGGGCGCCCTCTGGCGGGGGTGGGCGTGGTCAGAGATGGGCCGCGGCCGCTACGCGTCGGCGGCGCGCAAGTGGGCGGCGTCGGTGGGGGCGGACGCGGCCAACGGGCGCGCGTGGGGGCAGCTGGCGCAGCTGGTCGGCGAGGGCCTCGCCCCCGACTGGGCGACGGTCACCCCCGCGGCCGCGGCGGCAGAGGTGGCCGAGCCCGCCGTGCCGCCCGCGTGTGCTGGGGGTGGTGGCGGCGGCGGCGGCGCTTCGTACCGGGCGGTCGAGGCGGCGGCGGTGCTTCGCGCGGGGGTGGCGGCCAACCCGACGGATGGGCTCTTGCGGGCGGCCGCCGCCGAGGCGGCCGAGGCGGTGTCGGGGCCCGCCGCCGCGCGGGCGGTGCTGGCCGCCGCCCCGCGGGGCGGGGGGGGCGCCGCGGGGGGGGCGGGCGGGCGAGGCCGCCGCCGCCATGGGGCGGCCGCCGCCGCCGCCGACGCTGCCGCCGACGCCGCGTCGGCGGTGGCGCTCGCCGCCGCCACCGCGCGCGTCGAGGCGCGGGATGGCAACGTTGGCCGCGCACGCGCGCACTACGCGGCGGCCGCGGTAACGGCGCGGCGGTCGGCGGCGGAAACGGCAGCGGCGGTTGCCGCTGCCGCCGATTTTGCGTTCGCGGCGGGCGCGGGTGGCGGCGGCGGCGGCGGCGGCGGTGGTGGTGGTGGCGGGGGCGGTGTGACGGCGGCGAGCGCGGCGGCGGCGGCGGCGGTGGACGGGGTGGCGGGGGTGCTGCTCGAGTGGGCTGCGCTGGAGCGGTCGCCCGCGGGGGTGGCGTCGGCGGGGGAGGGGGGCGGGGTGGCGGCCGCGCGGCGGCTGCTTGAGGAGGCCGCAGAGGTGGTCGTCGCCGCGGGTGCCCCGGGGGGGGTTACGGGCGCGGCCATCGCTGTCGCCGATGCCGACGCAGACGACGCCGGCGGCGGCGGCGGCGGCGGCGGCGGCGGCAGCAGCAGCAGCAGCAGCCGGGGGCAGCGCCTTGCCCCCGGTGGGGTGGCCGCCGGCACCCCCGCGTCGGCGGCGCGGAGCACCATTGCGGCGTCGGTGTGGCTGGCGCTCGCCGACCTCGACGCCGCCGCCCGGCAGTACGACCGGGCCGACCGGGCGTACCGCCGGGCGGTGGCGGCGCGGCCCGGCGACGGGCGGCTGTGGCTCGCCTGGGGCCGCGCCGCCGCCGCGCGGGGCGGCGCGGCGCGCCGGGCGGCGGCGCTGCTCGCCACCGCAGGGCGCCTGTCGGCCGCCGCGCTGGCGCGGGGGGGGGTGCGCCCGCCCGACGAGCTGGGCGCAGCCGGCTGGGCTGCCCCGGTGCTGTTTGTTGTCGCCACAGAGGAGGGGGACGAGGCAGAGGGTGGGGGGGAGCTGTGGGGGGGGCTGGGGGGGGTGGACCTCGGTGACGGCGGCAACGACCCGGCGGATGTGGCGGCGGCGGCGCTGGCCACCGCCGCCCTCCGGTCGACGGCGGCGGTGGCGCCCGGGACAGGCGCCGCCGCGTCGGCCGCCGCCGCCGCCCCCCCCGTCGACGCCGCCGTCAGTGGCGGCGCCGTCGGCTTTGGCGTTGGTGACGGCGCCGGCGGCGGCGTGGCGCACCGGGCCCTCTCCCCCCGCCACACCCGCGGGCTGGTGGCGACGCTCGCGGCGAGCCTCCGCTCCCGCTCGGACCTGGCCGTCCTGGCCGGCGCCCTGCCCGCCGCGCTGCGCCTGGCGGAAGCCGCCACCGCCGTTGACCCCACCGCCCCGTCGGCGTGGCGGTGCCGCGGGGAGCTGGCCGGCCGCCTGGCCGGCCCCGCCGCCGCGCGCGCCGTCTATGCCGCCGGCGTGGCGGCGGCCGCCGCGGCGGCCGCGCCGCCCACCACCGCCACCCGCATCCGCCACGCGTGGGCGCTGGCGGAACGCGCCGCGGGCGACCGGCGCCGCGCGACGGCGCTGCTGCGCGAGGCAGTGGCGGGGGAGCCCGCGTATACGCCCGCGTGGCTGTCGCTGGCGCATATGGAAAAGGAGGCGGGCAGGGCCGACGCGGCCGTCGACGCGCTGCGGGCGGCGGCGGCGGCGGCGGCGGCCGCCGCCGCAGCGGGCGGTGGCGTTGGCGGTGGTGGTGGTGGTGGGGGGGGGGGTGGCGGCGCCGCCGACGGGGTGGCCACCGTCTACGCGGCGTGGGCGCGGCTAGAGGAGGGCCGTGGCGGCGTGGCCGCCGCGCGTGCCGTCTACGCGGCGGGCACCGCGGCGGTGGCGGCGGCGGCGGCGGCGGCGTGGGGGGGCGGCGGCGTCGCCGCCGCGAGGGGCGTCGGGGGGGGGGGGGGGGGGGGGGGCTGGCGGCCCCCGTCGCCGCCCGTGGTGGTGCTATCCGCGGCAGCCGCCGCGGCGGCCGCCGCCGCGGGCGGCCGCACCGCCGCCGCCGCCGATGCGGCGGCGGTGGTGGGTGCCACCCCCGCGGCGGCAGCGTCGGCCGCCGCCGCGGCCGCCGCGGGCCGCGTTGGGGATGGGCACGCCACTGGCGGTGGTGGCGGCGGCGGCGGTGGTGGCGGTGGCGGCGGCGGACCCGTCGACGTGGCGGCGCCGCTGTGGCTGGGGTGGGCGCGCCTGGAGGAGCGCGCCGGCGCGGTGGAGCGGGCGCGAGAACTGTACGCGGCGGCCGCCGCGGCGGACCCCCGGGGGGGCGCGTGGGAGGCGTGGGCCCGCCTCGAGGCCCGCCGCCGCCGGTACGGCGAGGCGGTGGCGGTGCTGTCCCGGGGGCTCGCCGCCCTCACTGGGAGCGGCGGCCTTTCCACTGCCGCCGCCGCCGCCGCGGGACGGCCCGACGGCGGCGGGGACGGGGGCGGCGGCGGCGGGGTGGCCCCCCCGCCGCGGGCGCTGCCCCCCGGCGGCGCCGCCGCCGACGCGGCGGCGGCGGCGCTGGCCGCCACGGGCAGCGCCGGCCTGGCCGCCGCCCCCGCGGCGGCGGCCGCCCGCCTCCTCACCGCCTGGGCGGGGGTGGAGTGGGGCGGCCGCGGCGCGGCGGCGGTGGGGCGGGCGCTCCTCCGCCGGGCCGCGGCGCTCGACCCGGCCTCCCCCGCGGCGCTGCTGGTGGCGGGCCGCCTCGAGCGGGGGTCGGGCAATGTGGACGCGGCGCGGGCGGCGTACGCGGCGGCCGCCGTGGCGGCGCCCCGGTCGGCGGCGGTCGCGCACGCGCGAGGGGCGCTCGAGGCGGCGGCGGGCGATCCCGCCGCCGCGCTGCGGTGGTACGCCGCCGCCCGGGAGGCAGACCCGGCCGACGCGCTCGGCTATACCGCCGCCGCGCTGCTGCTGGTGCGGCCGCCGGCGGGGGGGGACGGCGGCACCGACGGCGGGGGGGGGGGTGTCGACGGTGGGGGCGGGCCGCTGGGGGGAGGGGGGGTGTACGGAGCTGCCGCCGCCGCGGCGGCGGCGGCGGCGGCGGCGGCGGAGACCCCCGCGTCCCCCCCGTCTGCGGAAGCGGTGGCCGCCGCGCGGGCGCTGCTGGCCGCCGCCTCTGCGGCGGCCGCCACCCCCGCCGACGCGATTGCAGTGGCGGCGGCGGGGGTGGAGGCGGCGGCGGGCCGCCCCGACGCGGCGGCGGCGCTGCTCACCGCCGCCGCCGCGGCGACGCCCGGCTCGCCGTCGCTGGCCGCGGCGGCCGCCGCCGCCGCCGCCGCGGCGGGCAACATCGCCGCCGCGCGGCGGCACTACGCGGCGGCGGCGGCGGCGGCGGGCGCGTCGCCGGCGGCGGCGCCCATCCTCACTGCGTGGGCGGGGCTGGAGGTGGGCGCGGCGGCGGCGGGTGCTGCCGCTGCCGCTGCCGGCGGGCGGGACGGCGACCGTGACGATCGTGGCGGTGGCGGCGGCGGCGGCGGCGGCGGGGGGGGGGGGGGGGTGGGGCGGCCGGTGGGGGGGGTGGCGACGCGGTGGTGGCGCCGCTGCTGCGGCGGGCGCTCGCGGCGGACCCCTCCCACGGGCCGGCGTGGAAGGCGCTGGCGGGGGTGGCCCGCCGGGCGGGGGAGGTGGCCGAGGCGGACGCGCTCGCCGCGGCGGCCGATGGGGTGGCCGACGGGGGGGAGGTGGCGGCGCTGCTCGGGTGGGAGGGCGAGGGCAGGTACCCGTAGGGTGCGACCGGTTGGGCCGGAGGGGAAGGGGGGTGACGTGTGGGGGGGGGGGGGGGGGGGGGAGACGCGCGTGGTGCTCAGTGCCATCCATCCACGCGTGTGCGCTGCGCTGGCGCCGTGGCGCGGGGGTATGGGAAGGCCTGTACTCCATCTTTGCCTCTGTGGGGCCGTGTGTGTGGGCGCGTACGGCACGCGCGTGACTTGCCGCCGACGGCCTGGGATACATACCACCTACCAGCAGGCACTCGCGCGGCTCGCCCGCGTACGGTACGGTACTGTACTGCACGTACGGGGCAGCCGCACAGCCCATTGTCCCTGCGCGGGGTGGGTGCCCCGTTTGGGCCCGCCCGGAGATGTGGTGAGGCCGCCGTGGGGGCGTCCACCCCTTTGTGACCGTGGCGGTGACGGTGACCAGACGGGCCGCCGGGCGGTCCCCGCACGGGAACCGCTGGACGCAGTGGCCAAGCGCGGCAGGCCGGCGCGCCGCTGCACTCGCGTGTGCTGGCCGTCAACAACCGACGTCCAGGCCAAAGTCGCCTTGACCTTGTTTTCCTTTTTTTTTTGCTTTGTTATTTGCCGCTTTCTCCGTGTAACTTTCCAGGATTCTCGTCGTCGGCGGAGCGCGACGTTGTACAATTGTACAACGCCGGGACGGGATGTGGCTTACCCGCCGTTCATACCGAAATTTGATATTTACGTACTTGTAGCCCCCCTGAATGGTGGCCCCAACCTGGTTGGTTCGGGACCACTTGTCGCGAGCCCTTTGGGGGACTACGTTTCTTTTGTAAAGGGTTTTTGTCGATAAGTTGTGACTATCTCGTGGATATCTCGACGGGATAAAGAGCGCAAGATACTTCCACGCATATGAGACGGCAGCATGGATCGGAAATTCTCTTTCCACTTGTGATAAAGAGGGGGCTTCTATCCACAACCCGTCGATATGCGCACCCCCCCTGCTGGGGCGGTCAGGCCAGTGTCAGAAAGGGACTTAAGGGAGGTGTGACAATTTCGTGTACGAAGCACAGCGCCTGTGCAGGGGTTCTATGTTCCCGTGCTGCTGGCTTCGCCGTCCTCCGTTGGTGCCCGCGTCGCTGCGCGTGCCGCAGCAGAGCGTTGCTCTCTCGGTCGTCATGGGCACAGACGCAGCGCCTTGGGCCGGGGGCAGTGCCGGGGGCTCCTCGCCGGTTGGCTCGGCGTTCTGTGGTCCAGTGTCCGTGCTGCCAGAGACTGTGCAAAGCACTGAGGATACTGGAGATGTGCGCCCTAACCGAAAGGAGGGCAGGCTTGAGAGTGAGAGCGTGGGCGAGTTCCTACCTAGCCGAGTAAAGCACGCCCGCCCGCGGTGGACAGAGCACGACGACCTCCTGGCTGTGAAAGTTGTTGTTGGCGCAGGTGCCCACGTCACTCCGTATCCCGAGGCCGCAAAGCGCTTTGGTGCTTCCGTGTACAGCTTCATTGAGCACCCTCAGGCGACGCTGCGCACGGACGGCAAGAAGCTGCGGGATCGCTGTTACCAACAGAAGAACCGGTTTGCTTTTGAGGACAAGAACGGGCCGCTCAAGCGAGACGAGGACCGAAACGGAGACTGGGGCGAGAACGAGGGAGGGGGCGAGGGCGGGGACAAGGGCGAGGGCGGGGACGAGGGCGAGGACGAAGACAGGGCGGTGACATATGGGGCAACCCGACGAGTACTGTGTTGGAATCAAATCCCACAACCGCGAACTCCATCAAAAAACGGATCGACAAAGACCCTCTGAGCGCAGGAGTTTTCTGATCCGCTGCCAGCGTCGCTGGAGAGCAAAATGTCCACGAGATATCCATGAGATATGCACCAAACGGATCGACAAAAACCCTCTATTGTTTGCCATGCTCGTAGCGATCGGCCTTTCAGCCTCCGCTCGTTCGCTCGAACGGAATGATGTTTCGCCCTTATCTTCGACGTGGGGGCACGCCGCCTCCGTCGGGCTGGCTTGCTCCCCATCGAACGTCCGGGCGATAAAGGACTGTCTTTTTTGCCTTAACGGTAATAGCTGTCGCTTTCCGCTCTTGCGGCCGGTCCGTCCCATTTCCTCATTATTGATCAACACTTGTTCCAAAGACGGCCTGTGGGCCTCGGCGTGGCTGTGGGCAGCCGCACGGGTCGGGCCGGCGCAGCGCGCGCCGCCATAAGACGACCCGCCGCCCCTCTCTCCATCTCCCCCGCCTTGGTCGGCACGCCCGTCGTCTTTCGCGCTTGGGTAGATGTGGCAGAACTGGCCCCAAGCAGGGGAGCAGAGCGCGCCATACTGGGACGGGGGACAACTGGTCTGACCCATCCTCCCTTTGCATTTGATCCCGAATTTCCCTAAGTCAGGGATACATTGCTTAATCGTAAATCCAACATGGATTTGATGATTTTCTGCATGTATCGTCTTGAATTTTCGTGTGGCCCGGTGGGCAGGTGCTGGGGTAGGAGATTCTGAGTGGCGAGATTCTGAGGGGACTCTGGGGGGGTAAGGGGAGGGACAGCGGGGCTTGGCCTCGCTTCCCCGTCCCGACCAAGAAACTGCTGGCCCACACACCATCTTCTTGTTTGTCAGTGGGGGGATTGCCCCACAACAGGGACAGTGTGTGTGCGACTTGCACTTCTTCCGGTTCCCCCGACACGGGAGGCAGCCCTTGCGCACCGCCTCAACTTGGGTGTCGCGTGTGCCAGTGGTTTTTGCCACATTTGGTGGAGCAGCAGGGGACAGAGGTAAACTTTACCTCCGGGTGCACCCGGGTGTAGGGGGCCCTCTGTCTCAGAGGAACGGTGAACTTGGACCGTGTCATGCGGATCGTTAGCGAACATGGCTGGATCGGACCCCCCGTCGTCTGGGGAGTACACGGGTGACGCATGTACTCCAGTGCCTTTGAATACTGGTAAGACACAGGTAGGTGTACTCGGGTCACAAAGGGACTGGAGGTCCCTCAAGCCAGCAGGACTGGGAGTACGGGCGGGCAACAGGCCACCCCGACTCAGTCGGGACTTCATTCGGGTGACACTTCTGATGTTGGTGGGCCGAAGTCCGGCCACCGTGTGGTACACTCAACGGGAACGTCCCAAGGTGAGAGGACTGTCCCCGCGGGATCCACTCGGGTTGGAGCCAACTTTGGCTTGGAGCCGTCGCCAACTAGGCTTTCGGAGGACGGCGGACCTCCGTTGGTCGGCGATGGGCTCGCGCCCATGCCCCCGGTTGAGACCCCTGAGGATCGTGGTTACCCCTCAGGTGGACTCTCGGAGACGGACCGAGACTCAACTGGAGTCGATAATCCACTCCTCGCGGAAACTGTCCGTCGGGAAGCGACCAATGTGTTGCGGCAGACTTTGCCGGACCTGGTGGTCACGATGACAAATACTATTCTGAATCAGATTGTGGCGAGATTGCCAGATGGTCTCAATGTCCAGACCGGATTGGGGCTTTCGAGCCCGCAGACGCAGGGGGAATCCCTCCCTACGCCTTTCTCGGGTCGCCCCGAACCGGGGGCGACCCTGTGACTCCCAAAGAGGGAGCCACACCATTCTCGGTGGGGCGCACGCCCTTTACGGGGGAGTTCCCCTCGGAAACGCCGGTGGCTACACCAAGCTCGCCGCGGCAGACGACAGGCACTGCGGGTCAACTCACCCCATTGCCTCAGCGGCTTTTCCCTCAACGTGAGGTGCCGCCCAAGATCCAGGCAGCCAACCCGGTCTATCAGAGGATCTTTGACTGTGAGACCTACGCCCTCCACAACAGGTCCGTGGCGTACGGTCCTATTCAGGCCCGAGCTATGGGCCGTGCCAAGAAGAATGCACTTCACTGTTTTGGGCACAAAGCGGAGTGGGATGGAACTCCTCCCCTCCGTGTCTTTGAGTTTCTACGTCTTTTC
This sequence comes from Pyropia yezoensis, assembly GCA_009829735.1. Classification (NCBI taxonomy): domain Eukaryota; phylum Rhodophyta; class Bangiophyceae; order Bangiales; family Bangiaceae; genus Pyropia; species Pyropia yezoensis. The sequence goes on along the minus strand of CM020620.1, from coordinate 787,955 downwards.
ACAAAAGCTTGTGACGACAATGCCATAAGTGAGGGCATGGCTTTCTACATGCTACAGGAGTTTACCAAGGGCGACCTACGCACAGAACTCATGTCCGTCATGCCCAGTTCCCCAAGTGGAGGCGCTGGTGAGGTGACGTCCTACTTGGAGCTCGTCAACTGGTTGTTGAGAGCTATGGTGGATGAAGCAGCGTTGGCTTCTCAAGTCGGGGAGTTTGTGCAAGCTCATCAAGAAGAGACTGAGGACGAGTTGTCCTTTGCGGAGCGGGTCCGTAAGCTCAATAACCTTTGTGGCTTTCTCCATCCACAAGCTGTGGTGAAGAGTCGGTTTGTCGAGGGACTCCATTGGTCAGTCCGTATGGAGACCCGGGTGTGGAATAACGAAAAAGTAGATATCGGAGAGTCGGAATCGAACCCGGGCCCTTGAGAAGTAAGCGGAATGGCGCGCTCAAACCACTTGGCAACCGGGTGAAATCCCTGACATCTCGAGCCAGATTTGGGGTTTTGGCCCCATCTCATTACGAGTACCTACCTTTTTAGGTAAGCCGATCGGTGATTATGTATTATGCTACACCGCGAGCATAATACTGCCCGGGCGACACTAGCCGACTGAGTTGGCCAGGTTTGCCTACCGCAAGTTGCGGGAGGAACAACGCCAGGAGCGTCAGGCTGAGTTGGCCAAAGAACGAGAAGAGGCGCGCCAGGCCAGAGAGCTACGAGAGGCACGCCGAATCCGCAATGATAAGGTAGTAGCTGCCGTGGGAACTTCCCAGGGTACCTCATCTACTTCCCAAGTCGGGAAGACTCCTCCGGGAACTGACCATCGGTGTTGGAACTGCAACTCCGATGGACACTGGGCATATGATTGCCCTATGTTGAGTAGACGCATTCAACAACTCTTCAAGAATGCGAGTAGGAAAGACGGCTACGAATGAAGTACGTTCACGTCGCGAGGGTGGACCTCGACCGGTAGTGGCGGTCGCCACACCCTCGGCGGAGGGGGCGCACACGTCGTCCTCGGACTCGTCGTCTTCCCCTTCGCCCTCGGATTTCGACGCCAAGTCGGCGGGAAACGAATGACCGTTGGACCTGGCCGTCCTAAGCTCACAACGGCAGCCTCGGCCAAGTGGGTCAAGAGGACGAACCAACCCTGCCGGATACTGCGCCGACCTACGGGAGTCCTCCCACCTCGGGTAGGACTTCCCAAGAACGTAAACCCACGTCGGGTCATCGCGGTGCTGACGGGTGACAACTTCCAGGTGGCTGGCCGGGTCCAACTAGCCCCCGGCCGTGCCTGTTGTGCCCGTATCGTACTTGATACCGGTTCAGGAGCCTCTTTGATACGCAAGTCGCTATTACCCAAGGAGATGAAGCTCCAAGGCTGGAGGTCCAAGGCCGACCATATGATCGACATCAATGGTGGGGTACTTCCCATTGTTGGTGCCGTAACCCTGCCCACTAGGTTGGGAACCCATGAGGTCGACGTGACCTATGGAGTGGTCGAGAATATATCGGTACCCCTGCTTCTGGGTACCCCTTATGTTGTAACACAAGTGCCTCTGATTTGTGGCCCGGAGTATTGGGTCAAGTTGATGAATGGGGAGACCACCCCATCCTTGGAAAGGGAAAGTCTGTGGCTCCTGTGACAGTTTCACAGTCTAAGCCTGTTTGTTCTGTGAGAGAAGGGTTTACTGCTACCTTGCGGCTGGCCCGTAAGGTCACATTGCCCCCCAACTCAGTGGCGCACGTTGACGTTGTAACTGATTATACGGGGAACGGGTTGGTGCACCCTAACCCCCGTCTTTCTCGTAAGCACCAAGTGCATGTTGCCCTTCGCACGATGGACTCCAAAGCCGGAGTCCCGTGGAAGGTTCAGGTGATGAGCCTGAGCTCTTCGCCCAGAGTACTTCAAGTCGGGAGCCAAGTTCGGCCGTATCGACCAACATGAGGGACCAGTAGTAGCGGTCACCCTCAACGCGGGCGCGAGTAGCGACCCGAAGTCTGTAAAGGAGAAGCACCAAGCCAAGCCGGCCGCCTCTCCTCGACCCCATGTGAATTTGGAGAATGTTCCACCCAGGTTGAGGGTTCAAGTTGAACGCCTCTTGGACCAATATCACAAGTTGTGGGATGGTCAATTGGGACTCATGAGAGCCACCGAACACCGGATCGCGTTGAAGCCCGGTGCACCCCCTATCCGTCAACAACCGTACAGGAAAGGGCCCCGTTCCAAGGGCCCTCGTCAAGGAGCAAGTCGCTCGCATGTAGGCCCTCGATGTGAGTGGGCCAAGCAACGCCGAGTGGGCGAGTCCGGTGGTCATTGTCCCCAAAGTTGATGGGACCCCACGGCTCTTTATCGAATACCGTAAGCTCAACGAGAGCACGGTGAAGGATAGTCATCCCCTCCCTAGGATGGACGACAGTCTGGACTCACTGGGGGAGGCAAACGTGTTCTCTACCCTAGATTGTAACGCGGGGTATTGGCAAACTCCCATTGCCCCGGAAGACAGGCATAAAACTACCTTTACCTGTCACTGTGGTACCTACCAGTGCAAACGACTACCGTTTGGACTGTGCAACGCGCCGGCAACGTTCCAGCGCGCCATGGACATGATTCTGGCCGGAGTGCGGTGGCAGATCTGTTTTGTGTACCTAGACAATATCATTGTGTTCTCCCGAAGTCTGGAAGAGCACATTGGCCACCTTGGTCAGGTGTTCAAGCTACTTGCTGACGCCGGTGTGTCACTGAAGGCGAGCAAGTGCCACCTCTTCACTCCGGAGGTGGAATACTTGGGACATGTTGTCCGTCCGGGGCGCCTTCGTGTCAATGAGAAGAACTTGAAAGCCATCCGTAAGGCTCAGTACCCCCGGACCCAGAACCAGATGAGGAGCTTCCTCGGGATGTGTAACGTACATCGACGCTTCACCAAGGGCTTCGCCAAGGTGGAGAAGCCGCTGAATGAGCTAGTTAGCTCGACGCTACCGAAGAACCTGCCTCCCCCAAGTCGGGTGGAGCAGGAATCCTTTGAGACTCGTCGGGATCTACTGCTGAAGCCCCCTATCTTGGCTATTCCCAGGTTGGGAGGCCACTACATCTTAGAAGTGGATCCTAGCTACGACCAACTTGGTTGTGCGCTGCTTGAGCAGCAGCCGGACAAGGAGTACTTGCCGGAAGGATACTACAGCAAGGGGCTGAACTCGGCTGAGAAGAACTATGGAGTCACCGAGTTGGAAGGACTCACCGTGGTGTGGGCGGTGACGTCACTTCGTCACTACCTAGAGGGTGAGAAGGTCCTCATCCGCTGTGACCACCGCGCGTTGCAGTTCATCTTCAAGACGGATTGTACGAACACTCGTCTCAACCGGTGGAGGGTGCGACTGGCACCCTTCAACTTTGATATTGAGTACCGACCTGGCAGGCAACATGCCCTTGCCGACGGCCTCTCTCGGGTACCTACCGAGGGGCTGGACACTACCCCAGTCGATGAGGACATCCCCATCGTGAAGGTAGTCACGCGCTCGGGTCAGGTGTTGAACCCCGAGGCGCCAGGGAACAAGAAGTACTTGCCCCTGGCCCTGGACGAGGTGGTGAAGGCCCAAGCCGAAGATTCCTTCTGCACGTCGCAGAGGGATACGCTAGATACGGTGGCGGAGACGCGATTCTTCATCGGAGACGATGGCCTCCTCTTGAGCAGGGGGGTTATTCAGGGGCCTGAACAACTTGTCGTCCCCACATCCCTCAAGGACAGTATCCTTGAGAGGGAGCATAACGCTCCCACAGGTGGACACCTGGGGTCTAGTAAACTGTACCAGACCCTGAGGACCATGTACTACTGGCCGTCCATGGTGGTGGACATCTACAGTTGGGTGGCTGCCTGCACAAGTTGTGCGCAGAACCGTCTGATGGAACGGCAACCTACTACGGCTATGCTGCTGTATCGAACTAAGGAGCCCTTTGCCGCGTTGGCAATGGACATCCTTGGGCCCCTGCCAGTGACCGAGGATGGCGACTAGTACCTCCTGGTCATCTATGATCGCTTCACGAAGCTTACGCGAGCGATCCCTCTGGCAGAGATCACGGCCATGTCGGTCGTGTCAGCCTTCCTAGATCACTGGGTTGCCGCGTTTGGCATCCCGGACAGTGCACTTTCGGACAATGGACCGCAATTTGCGTCCGTACTGTTTCAGGGAGTGCTGGATATGTTGGGGGTTTAGGCAAACTATGCGACCCCCTACCACCCACAAACTAATATCCAGGTGGAGCGCTTCAGCAAAACTATTGTTTGACAGCTGCGCCACTATGTGAGTGAGCACGTGAAAACGTGCGACCAATACATTTCTATCCTTACGACCGCCTACAATTGGCAGGCTCACTCATCTACCGGGGAAGTACCCCTCGCTTTTGTGGCCCCCCGTCGCGTGCGGTCTATTGCCGTACGGCGGCCGTTCCCAACTAGGGAGGCCAATGGCAGTACCCCTACTCCTGCTGAGAGTAAGGTGGAGTTCGCTGCTAGGCTCGAAAAACTCATCCAGGGCTGAGATGGACAAAGCGCAAAAGCGCTACCAGCGTACTTTTGACAAAAAGGTGCGTAACGTCAAGCACGTCCCCGAGCAGGGTGACTGGGTGCTGGCTCACTCACATACCCCAACTGGGGGAAAGTTGGTGTTCCACACGAAGGGCTCATACCAGGTCTTTCGTACCGATGGGAGACGGCTTCCATCGAAAAAGACGATGGGGTCCGCACAGTAAACGGACAGGACGTGGTAAAAGTTGCCCCACCTCCTGCAGGCGACCCGGCTTGGGCGCGTGCGCTGAAAGCGGGACGCCTGCCTTCGCTACCTGGGGCCAAACAGGGCCCGCAGGAGTACGTGTTCGATAAGTTCATCGACCACGGGTGGGATGACACTAACTGCCTCATGTTGCGGGTGCGTTGGTTCGGCTATAAGGCTAAGGATGATACGTGGGAATACGTGAAGAATCTTCCTGCTGAGAAGGTCCGGGCATACTGCGCCCGGAGCGATATCGACCCTAACTGCCCTCCCTCAACGTGAGGGAAGGCCAAGTTACAGTGCCAAGAGAGTGCTTCAAGTCGAAGTGGTACGCAGAGTGGCTTTTAACTACAGCCCTTACCCATACACTCTCACAACAAAAGCAGCTGCCAACTAGGCACGCATGCTAGACTCCCCAACACCACGGCCCTCGCCCTCACGTGGAGGCGAGCGGCGAGACCCACGCCGATAACGTTCCCCACCCGTCGGCGGGGGCGGCGGCTCCAAGTCGGAATCGTCGCGCCGCTCACGGTCGCGCAAGTAGCGACGACCGCGGCTACTCTTCTGCTTGGTCTTGCGCGCAAGTTGGCGACGCAGACGCCGGACCGACTCCGTCTCCGATGGGGTAGAGGACTCCGAGACGGAATAAGACAACTTGTCTTCCGACACGGAGGGAGATCGCCGCGAGTGACGGCGACGACGGCGAGGAGGCGAGTATGCCCGGCTTGCCCGACGCTAGCCTCGCCCGAGTGGGGCCGGCTGGGCCACAATCGACCCAATACGAGCCAACTCCGTCGTCATGAACCCCGCTACCGACTCGCAACTCGCGGTCGCCACAACAGGACGAACGCGCTCCTCAAGTTGAGGAGTCTCGGAAACTTGAAGGGTTGCAGCCGACGCGGCCAACCAAGAAGTGGTGCGCACCAACGTGGTGATCATCATCTCGGAGGTCTAGGGCATGGCCGGCAGTACCAACTTGGGATAGACCATGAGGAGGGTGGCCCCCAAGTTGGGGGACACCGGAGTGGACGACTCAACGGCAACTCCTATCGGGATGTCCCCGTACGGCTGGAAGGGGACAGGAGGAAGCGGAGGGGCTCGCCGAGTAGGCGGAGCCCGACAGTAGCTGCGATCCCTACACGGGGCCCCCGCAGTGGGTTGAGTCACGTAGTCATTGCGGGAGGGCACGGCCACCACGATTGCCTTGTCCGGGGGGGGCGCAGTGTGGCGTTCCACCCCCGGGGCATACGGGTAGTCCCCGATGCCCAGCCCCTCCTTGAGTACCACGCGGCCGTCGTGAAGTTCACGACCGACCCAGACGAACTGAAGAAGTGCGCCATCGTCCTTGGGCCCGCGGGAGGATCGGCGCAACTTGTGATCGATGCTCTCTTACTAGATGAGTTTGTGAAGGCGCAGCATCTCCTCAAGTAGAGTGCGCTTTCCTGATGAGCACCCCTCGGCAACTAGCTGAGGGGTGAGCTGCTCCAAGCCTTAGATAAGCCGGGGGGATAGATTCCAGAGCATCCCCCGCCGCTAGACACAAGAGACCCAGGTCGACATGACCTCGAGGAGCCACTGGGTTGCCAACATGGCGAACACCAGGTGGTCCGGGCTAGCCGTCAACATGACGGAGCCGAAGTGGTCGAGCAACCGGGGTAGTAACGCCGAAAACCCGTAGGGGACCTCAGCTTGAGGCCACCGCCCGGGCTTTTTAGGATAGTACTGCTCCTTGCTAGCTGGGGACTGCTGCGGAAACTCGAGTTGAGCCGAGGTCACGAAGTAGGGACCTTGCCGGAAGTCCTTCTCCATCCGCACATCAAAGTGATGAGTGTGCGGATCGACTTCGCGAAGGTACGGGAGGCGAGTTGCCACCGCGTCTCAAGTGAAGGTCGGCACATCGCCGGTGCCCGGGAAAGTACTCCCGCGGTCTACCATGGTCTTGGCCCGCTGCACGTCTTCGACCTCGTCCTCGTCCAGGAAGGCAAACTGGTCCGTCCTGAAGTCGGGAGGAAACCCGACCCTACAGGGAAACTTCTCACGTAGGCGGTCCCATACGCGACTCATCGCTGTGCCAAGTCGGCCACACCGGAGAACTGTCAACCCCTCCTCATACAGATGCCAAGCGGGGTAAAACATCCGCCTCAAGGCCTCCCGTGGAACAACGCGGCCCGCCTCCGGGGGAGATCCCGCCGCGAACCCAAAGCCGGGTGACGCGGGCATCCCATCCCCCGGAGCGACCGCGAAGCCCCTGCCGGAAGTCCCGGCGGGCGCTGCATCGTAGGATGTGTCCTCCATACGTTCGTCCAAGGAGTCAGTCTCCACCCCCGGGGTCACCATTGTAGCATCCCTGGCCCCGACTTGGCGCCGACCCGGGACTGCAACCAGAGGGCACCAGGTGCCAGAACACGCCCGCCGTGTGGCGATGGTTGGCGGCCGTGGCCCGTGCCCGGCACTGGGATGCGGTGGACTACGCTATCCACACGCGAGAGAGGGATTTCTGATGTGTTTTTGCATATTTGTGAGGGACTTGATTTGAGAGAATTTGAGTGTGAGATTAGTGAGTGGGAATAGAATTAGTAGTGATAGTGGCCCCCGACCTGACGAGGTTAGACTCGGGTCGGGGCCACTCGGGGTTATGGGGGGGGGCTACCGGGCCAACGTGCCGGGGTTCCCCCAGATGCACGTTAAGAGGGACAGCGAGGCGCCCTCGGCCCGCGCCCTCAGGGAAAAAGACAACTGCGCGTTTGCTTTCCTCTTCCCCGTGTGCACTACCGTGCGTATCTGTTTGCCCTGCGAGCAGGCACGTGAGGCAACAGGCATACCATTCTCGTAGTTCCCCTTTCTGCGTTACCTGTCCCTTTCCCCCGAGGGATATTGACACGTGTCTGAGAGGATCGAGTTTTATACCACATATTTGGTGGAGCAGCAGGGGATGATTGGAGTGTTTGAGAAGAGACATTTGGGAGCAGCGGTTGCGTTGTTCCTATTCTGTCTTTTTCTGTGGTTTGGGAATTATTTGCACCCGTTCACGGGAACCCCATTCCTGGCTCTCCAACCCCTCTCTTGTGGTCTTGCGATCTTTGGACACGCAGGTAACTGGACTGTGGCTGTCAAGAGACCAACATGGCTACCCTCCCTGGCACGACGGTGCCCGAAGGGGTAGACCCCGCGTCCCTTGACGCATCCCTGGTCACCGCGGGGGACGGTGCCCAACCCGGCGTTCTCCCTACGGGTGAAGCAGACCTGGGCGTGACATCCGGTAGTGGACTGGAGTCTACAGGCGGCCAAGTACCGCCTGCTCCCGTTCCTCCGGCTGTTCCTCCTGTGGGAGCCACCCCGGGGTCAACGGCGTTTGAGTCCGCTCGCAGCAGACGTCTCCCTCCTGTCGGTTCTACTCTTCAACCTCCAGGGATAGCCCCTGGTGTGTTTACTCCTGGACCCACACATGGCAGCTGGGTGTATACACCTCTTCCTGTGGGCACTAGCAGTGCCAGAGGCACCGCTATGACTGGTTCTACGGGTCTTCCTGAGACTTCGACTCCTGGGACCGGCCAAGCTTTTCCTCCCCTTGCGTCCTATGGGGCGGGGAGCTCCAAGACCGGTGACCGGAGCAGCCGTAGGCGTCGGCGTCGTCGCCGCCGCTCTAGCACCAGCGAGACCAGTTCCTCCAGCTCTGAGGAGGGATATGACTGGGATGCATCTCCCGGTCCTACCCGGCGCAGGCTAGTCGAGTTCGACTTCCCTGCCCACCAAGTGGGAGATGCCACCCTGAACAAGGTCACGTATTGGGGTAACTACCGGCTGGAGAACCAAGACCAAGGTTACACCCGGAAGATGGCCAAGAAGATGGCATCCCTGAACCGGCGAATGCAGCCGAGCTTTGGGGGGCATCCTAAGTTTTCCGGGAAGAGACCGGCGCTTATCTTTGCCTTCCTGCGCCGGTTTGTCAAGGCATGCAATGACAACGATGTGTCCGAGGGCAAGGCTCTCTATCTCCTGGTTAACTTCATGACCGGAGAAGCGGAACAGCGGTTTGCACAGGTTCTACCAGACTCTGCCGGGCACATTGTTGGACGTACCGTCGCGAGTTATCCGGAGGCGGTCAACTGGCTCCTGTCCAACTACGCAGACGCGGACTCCCTGCGTAAGGCAGTCGGTAGGCTGAACCGGGCAACCATGGAGAGACAAGAGACTCCAGAGGCGTTCGCCCGTCGTGTCCGGGAGATGAGCGATGCTTGTGGCAACGTTTACCCTGAGGACAGGCTCAAGATGATCTTCTCGGAGGGGCTTCCTGAATATCTTCAAGTGGATGCGGAGAACTACAACCAGGAACATCAAGAACATACCTTCCAGCAGTTGATGGCCTACACCCAGGGCAAGCACCGGCAAGCCAAGGCCCTCCAGGCTCCTATGGTATCAACTCCCAAGCCGTTGTCGCGAGTTCGTCCCGGACCCGACAAGTATAAGGGAGGTGATAACCCTGTACCGGTACTCGCAGTTGGCGAGGCCTCACCCATGGAGTCAAGGGACAAGTGGGGCGGCTTCGTTTCTAAGGAGCAACCTTCCCTGGTCGCCCCCAAGCAGATCAGGAACCAGCGGTTCCGGTCTTGCTGGCTGTGCCAGAAGGAGGATCATATGTCCTACCAGTGCCCGACCATTCCCGAGGATCTCCAGGAGAAACTCAAGCGTCAAGGACTGGTGTTTGCAAAGGCGGTCAACTGGGCTGACCGGCGGGCACCCTCCAAGATGGACAAGGCACAGGTACATGCCATCCGAGTGGCAACCTTACAGAGCATCACGGAGGCTCTGGCAAGGGAAGCTCCTACGGACTTTGACCTGGAGACCGAAACCTCTAAGGACTCCTCGGAGCCGGGAAACGAGTAGGGCAGGCGCTCTCCCCAAGTGTCTTCCCGAATCTCCAACGGCAGGGTACTTCTACCTGTTCTCCCCTTGCGTGCCGGGAGAAAGGACGGCAGTTACCTGCTCAACCGGTAGCCGCCTGGACACCCTGTTTGTTCAAGGGGACCTTGCTCGTCCTGCGTAAGGAAAACCTCAAGATTAATGCTCGTATGCGTGTGGGGGATAGCCTCCCCCAAGCTGTTACGCCGGTGGTCGACACGGGAGCCGGACCAAGCGTCATCACTGAGAACCTGTTACCTCCGGGCTGGCGTCGACATGCCTGGAGAGCGCCTACCAAGACCCGGATTGTAGACGCATCAGGTCAAACCCTACGACCGCTTGGCCGTCTTCCCGTCGCCATCTATGTCAACAATGAACCAATGCTTTTTCCCTTTCTAGTAGTCAAGACCTTATCAGTCCCCCTCATCCTAGGCTGGGACTTCCAGAAGCAGCATGTCAAGAGCATCCTACCCGGAGAAGGAAAGGTGCAGTTCAACCATGGGTTTGTGTCACCAGTGCTGGAGCACCTGGACACCAAGGTTCGTGTGGCCAAGAACCAGAAGGAGCGCATCCCACCCTCTACCTTGACCCTCATCAAACCGGTGCTCCTACCTCCTCGCTCGGAGACCAAGGTTCAAGTCACGACCCGGACTGCAGGTCAATGCCTGATCTACGGACGCAAGGAATTTCTGGCGAAACACCGATTATACCTAGCCCACGGACACCACAAGAAGGTGGAGAGGCACACCCCGTTCTCGGTGCTGATCGTCAACGTGAGCCGGAAGCCAATAACCCTCGCCAAGGGCACTCGAGTTGGTACAGCAGAGCCTTACCGGGGGTCCGCCCGCGCTATGAGCAAGGAAGACCTCTTCAACCTGCAACAAGAGCTGGCATCCAACTTGACGGCCTTAGACGTATCTCCGGAACAAGAGCAGGCTGGCCGTACTACTCCGAAGCCCGAACAAGCACCGCCCGGGATGCCGAAGGTCAACCAAGAAAACGTCCCTCTCGACTTGAAGGAGGCACTGGAGAAGCTTCTCCAGGAACATCGGCATCTGTGGTCCGGAGAGCTGGGCAAGATGGACGCCACCCTACACCGGATTCAACTCAAGCCAGATGCCAAACCAGTGCACATGCACCCATACCGGGCTGGACCTCATCGCCGGGATGAGATTGAGAAGCAGGTTAACAAGATGCTCAAGATGGATGTTATCGAGCCGTCTGATGGCGAGTGGGCTTTCCCGGTGGTAGTCGTCCCGAAACCTGGCGGTCACTTCCGTTTCTGCGTTGACTACAGACGCCTGAACGAGATGACAGTCAAGGATGTATACCCGATACCCCGGATGGATGATTGCCTCGACTTTCTTGGTGATGCCACTCTCTTCTCGACGCTGGATTGTAATGCCGGTTACTGGCAGATCCCTCTGGCTGACGAGGACAAGGACAAGACTACCTTCACGTGCCACATGGGACTGTTCCGGTGCAAGCGTCTCCCTTTTGGTCTCACTAATGCTCCGGCAACCTTCCAGAGAGCCATCGACATCATCCTGTCGGGGCTAAGGTGGAGAACATGTTTGGTCTACCTGGACGACATCATTGTTTTCTCCAAGACCCCAGCGGAACACCTAGAGCACCTTCGAGAGGTCCTGGCCCTCCTGTCCAAGGCTGGAGTTACCCTCAAGGCCGAGAAGTGCCACCTGTTTGAGACTGAGGTGGAGTATCTGGGGCACGTGCTGAGTCCGGGGGAGCTCCGAGTCAATGAGAAGAACATCAAGGCCCTCCGGCATGCACGGCAACCTAAAACCCAGACGGAACTCAAGAGCTTCCTGGGTATGTGCAACGTCTACCGCCGGTTCGTACGAGACTACGCTCTGATTGCCCGGCCCTTGACCAAGCTTACTAGCAAGAAGCTTCCAGCACAACTCCCGGTGTTCGACGAGAAGCAGACAGCAGCCTTCGAAGAGCTCAAGAAGCGCCTGACCACCACTCCAGTACTGGCGTTACCCAAGCGGGAGGGTCAGTTTGTTCTGGAGACTGACGCCTGTGGCGTCCAGGTGGGGTGCTCACTACTCCAGCAGCAACCTGATGGGCACTTCCTCCCGATAGGCTACTACAGTCGCGTCTTGACTCCAGCCGAGAAGAACTATTCCACGACCGAGCGCGAGTGCTTGGCGGTCGTCTGGGCTTGCTTCCTGTTACGTCCATATCTTGAAGGACAAGAGTTCCTCATCCGGACGGACCACGCCAGTCTAAGGTGGCTGCTATGCATGGACAGCAGTCAAGGAAGGGTCGCCCGGTGGCGCCTACGCCTTTCGGAGTTCAAGTACAAGGTGTGCACCAGAGCAGGGAGGGAGCACCACTGCGCCGACACCATGTCCAGGCTGGAGACTCCTGCAGCCGATACCGGTCCTATCCCGGAGGAAATACCTTGCTTCATCCTCCCGAATGTCGGACGTGGCTGGCACGCCTCCCCTGTACGAGACACCTGACGCTCATCAACCGGTAACCATTCACCGGATGCTGGAGGCACAATTGACGGACCCTCAATGCTTGGAGCTTCGCCACCAAATGGACCTGAACCGGAACAGTCGCTTCTCCGAGTCTACAGACGGACTCCTGGTACGGGTGTCACCCTTCGATGGGGCAACTCAAGTCTACGTACCCCGGAGCCTACGGACTGACATCCTACGCCTAGAGCACTCGTCTCCCCAGGCCGGGCATCCTGGTATCAATCGGATGTATGCTTCCATGAGACGACATTATTACTGGGAAACCATGGCCAGTGACGTCCATAAGTGCCTGGAGGCTTGTATTTCTTGTGCAAGGAACCGGTTGTCCCAGAGGAAGAAGACTTCTAAGCTACGCCTATTCCCTGCGGCGGAGCCCTTTGCAAGCTTAAGCATGGACATCCTGGGGCCCCTACCTGAGACCTCCAGTGGCAACATATACCTGCTCATCATTTGTGACCGGTTCTCCAAGTTCACTCGAGCAATCCCGTTGAGAACCATCACGGCTCTGGATGTCACGTCGGCCTTCTGCGAGTACTGGATAGCTGCCTACGGCCCTCCAGACTCCGTCTTAACCGACAACGGTCCCCAGTTTGCATCCCTGTTCTTCCAAGGAGTCTGTGACCTGATGGGCATCAAGAACTTGTACACCACGACGTACCACCTCAAACGAACGGTCAGGTGGAACGATTCAATCGGACCCTAGTGGACATGCTACGGCACTACGTGGAGGAGCACCAAGAAGACTGGGACGAGCTCCTGGCTGTCCTCACTCTAGCCTACAACTCCCGAGTTCACCGGACAACGGGAGTCGCTCCACTCGACTTTGTCACCCGAGGCGGCTGACCAACTTCTCCCTGGAAAGAATACCGGATGGTCTCCAGCCTGCACTGAAGTCAGGTCCAAGGCAAAGGATGAGTTCCTGGAACAACTAAAGCTCCTGCTCCCAAGAGTCAAGGAGTCAATTTCAAAGACCCAGGAGCGATACAAGCGGACTATGACAAGGGTGTCCGGGAAAAGAACAAGGAACTGGGTGGTGGCGACTGGGTTTTTGTGGACAACCATAGCAAGACCCGGGGGAAGCTGGACTCTAAGACGGATGGACCTTATGAGATTCTCAATACGGATGGCTGGACCTTCCTTCTAGACGTGGATGGCTCTCCGTACCGGGTGAGCAGCGACCATGTCACCCGAGCTCCACCGCCAAGCCAACGGGACTTGACCCGGCGTAAGCGGACTGCGATACCCTGGCTATCCCAAGAAGAAGGTCGGGAAATTTGTCTACGTCAAGTTTGTCGACCATGCCTGGAGAGATGGACGCCTGTACCTGCGAGTACGCTGGTTCGGCTTTAACCCAGCAGATGATACATGGGAACCCTCAAACCGGCTACCCATCGCGGACGTCTGTGCCTACACGCGACGGAA
>CM020620.1:761130-773858 GCA_009829735.1 Pyropia yezoensis | reverse complement strand
GGGACTGTTCCGGTGCAAGCGTCTCCCTTTTGGTCTCACTAATGCTCCGGCAACCTTCCAGAGAGCCATCGACATCATCCTGTCGGGGCTAAGGTGGAGAACATGTTTGGTCTACCTGGACGACATCATTGTTTTCTCCAAGACCCCAGCGGAACACCTAGAGCACCTTCGAGAGGTCCTGGCCCTCCTGTCCAAGGCTGGAGTTACCCTCAAGGCCGAGAAGTGCCACCTGTTTGAGACTGAGGTGGAGTATCTGGGGCACGTGCTGAGTCCGGGGGAGCTCCGAGTCAATGAGAAGAACATCAAGGCCCTCCGGCATGCACGGCAACCTAAAACCCAGACGGAACTCAAGAGCTTCCTGGGTATGTGCAACGTCTACCGCCGGTTCGTACGAGACTACGCTCTGATTGCCCGGCCCTTGACCAAGCTTACTAGCAAGAAGCTTCCAGCACAACTCCCGGTGTTCGACGAGAAGCAGACAGCAGCCTTCGAAGAGCTCAAGAAGCGCCTGACCACCACTCCAGTACTGGCGTTACCCAAGCGGGAGGGTCAGTTTGTTCTGGAGACTGACGCCTGTGGCGTCCAGGTGGGGTGCTCACTACTCCAGCAGCAACCTGATGGGCACTTCCTCCCGATAGGCTACTACAGTCGCGTCTTGACTCCAGCCGAGAAGAACTATTCCACGACCGAGCGCGAGTGCTTGGCGGTCGTCTGGGCTTGCTTCCTGTTACGTCCATATCTTGAAGGACAAGAGTTCCTCATCCGGACGGACCACGCCAGTCTAAGGTGGCTGCTATGCATGGACAGCAGTCAAGGAAGGGTCGCCCGGTGGCGCCTACGCCTTTCGGAGTTCAAGTACAAGGTGTGCACCAGAGCAGGGAGGGAGCACCACTGCGCCGACACCATGTCCAGGCTGGAGACTCCTGCAGCCGATACCGGTCCTATCCCGGAGGAAATACCTTGCTTCATCCTCCCGAATGTCGGACGTGGCTGGCACGCTCCCCTGTACGAGACACCTGACGCTCATCAACCGGTAACCATTCACCGGATGCTGGAGGCACAATTGACGGACCCTCAATGCTTGGAGCTTCGCCACCAAATGGACCTGAACCGGAACAGTCGCTTCTCCGAGTCTACAGACGGACTCCTGGTACGGGTGTCACCCTTCGATGGGGCAACTCAAGTCTACGTACCCCGGAGCCTACGGACTGACATCCTACGCCTAGAGCACTCGTCTCCCCAGGCCGGGCATCCTGGTATCAATCGGATGTATGCTTCCATGAGACGACATTATTACTGGGAAACCATGGCCAGTGACGTCCATAAGTGCCTGGAGGCTTGTATTTCTTGTGCAAGGAACCGGTTGTCCCAGAGGAAGAAGACTTCTAAGCTACGCCTATTCCCTGCGGCGGAGCCCTTTGCAAGCTTAAGCATGGACATCCTGGGGCCCCTACCTGAGACCTCCAGTGGCAACATATACCTGCTCATCATTTGTGACCGGTTCTCCAAGTTCACTCGAGCAATCCCGTTGAGAACCATCACGGCTCTGGATGTCACGTCGGCCTTCTGCGAGTACTGGATAGCTGCCTACGGCCCTCCAGACTCCGTCTTAACCGACAACGGTCCCCAGTTTGCATCCCTGTTCTTCCAAGGAGTCTGTGACCTGATGGGCATCAAGAACTTGTACACCACGACGTACCACCCTCAAACGAACGGTCAGGTGGAACGATTCAATCGGACCCTAGTGGACATGCTACGGCACTACGTGGAGGAGCACCAAGAAGACTGGGACGAGCTCCTGGCTGTCCTCACTCTAGCCTACAACTCCCGAGTTCACCGGACAACGGGAGTCGCTCCACTCGACTTTGTCACCCCGAGGCGGCTGACCAACTTCTCCCTGGAAAGAATACCGGATGGTCTCCAGCCTGCACTGAAGTCAGGTCCCAAGGCAAAGGATGAGTTCCTGGAACAACTAAAGCTCCTGCTCCCAAGAGTCAAGGAGTCAATTTCAAAGACCCAGGAGCGATACAAGCGGGACTATGACAAGGGTGTCCGGGAAAAGAACAAGGAACTGGGTGGTGGCGACTGGGTTTTTGTGGACAACCATAGCAAGACCCGGGGGAAGCTGGACTCTAAGACGGATGGACCTTATGAGATTCTCAATACGGATGGCTGGACCTTCCTTCTAGACGTGGATGGCTCTCCGTACCGGGTGAGCAGCGACCATGTCACCCGAGCTCCACCGCCAAGCCAACGGGACTTGACCCGGCGTAAGCGGACTGCGATACCCTGGCTATCCCAAGAAGAAGGTCGGGAATTTGTCTACGTCAAGTTTGTCGACCATGCCTGGAGAGATGGACGCCTGTACCTGCGAGTACGCTGGTTCGGCTTTAACCCAGCAGATGATACATGGGAACCCTCAAACCGGCTACCCATCGCGGACGTCTGTGCCTACACGCGACGGAACGGGATCGAGGGCACTCCAGTGGCCAGAGCCGGCAAGATTCTGGAGTCGGACACGGAGGAGGACCAAGAGGACGGGGCCAACCAAGACCCTCGGGACGAGACGAGCTCGCCCGCAACGGATGCGGAACAAGAGGATTGAGAAGAAGGGAACGGGTATATCAAGGATAACACGCAACGCAAGCATGGAACAATCAAGGAAAACAAGCACCCGCTCGAGCAACCCTTCTCTCCGCCTCTTCCCTCCTCGCTTCTCCCAAGACCCTCACCCTCCTTGCATCCAACTACTACTCCCGGCGCGGACGCTGAGCCGCGGGAGTGTCCTCCGGCGTTGCCTCCGCGGTACGACGGGAACCGGAGGAAGACGGGATGACGTAGTGCGGTGGACGCGGCGCATCCCGGTATGACGCCATCGGAGTAGTACCAGTAGTTGCCGGTGGCTCCCGCTCATCCAGATATGTCCGTCGGCGCCGCTGGAAGCCCGTGAAGGTCTCTGACCACTGCTGGGCCAGGCCATGCCGCGTCAAAGTCGCCAGAAGTTCGCCAACCACCGGGTTGTTCGACATCTGGCCGCTGTCCGCGCAAGCAAACACCCGGTCGACCACGTCGTTCAAGACGCTGGCGTAAGTACCCAGCACCAGAGAGGACCCGACGCCTTCAACCTGCACCGGAAGACGACCCAGCTGGTCTTCAATCATGCCGACGTCGTACTGGTCGCATGTTGGACCACCTTGGTTCAGGTACCAGTCAGGCACCCGGAAGCGGGTGAGGCGCAGAGTCGGCGCCGGAATCTCGAACCGGCCCGAGGATGACACTACTGGACGGTCCACAACGGCCCCCGAGACCGGAGTACCCAACTCCAGCGGAGGCACAGCGCCGCCGGCGTTGGAAGAAGGCGTCCGGGGTAGAGCGGCCGGAGTAATCGGCGACCGCACGGCCACTCCCAGACTCGCCGCAGACAAGCGCGGTGCCGGAGGAGCTTGAAGTACTGGCACAGCCGGAACAGGGCGCGGACGTGCCGGTGACGGTTCAGGCGAGGCGACCGGGGCGACAGGGGCAACCGGAGGAAGCGGAGCCGCCGCAGACGCCCGACCGACCGCCGCGGCCCATCCCGACTCCTGCACCGGCGGTCCAACTGGCAGAAGATCAAGGGCGGCCGGAGCAGGAAAGCTACCTAGCTGCGGCCACGCCGGAAGCGGCGTCGCCAGCTGCACCTTGGCCGGAGAAGACTGGTAGACCACCTGCGCCCAACCGAAGCCATCCCGACGCGGGCGGTTCTGGTCGGCAATCGCGTTCAAGAAGTTCCGGTCATGCACCGGCACCAGACGCCGGAAGTCGATCATCGCCTGGAAGAGCTCCTTGTACTCCTCGTCCTGGCTGCACAGGAAGTCGACGGTCAACTTGTCGACAATCCAGACCATCAGGAGGTCAGGGAGAAACCAAAACCGGTGTGGACGTGCTCGAGGCTGTGCACGGTGGCACCTGGTTCGGCCCGAGGACGTGCCGGACTAGGGAGGGAGCTATGTAGCATCCCTGGCCCCGACTTGGCGCCGACCCGGGACTGCAACCAGAGGGCACCAGGTGCCAGAACACGCCCGCCGTGTGGCGATGGTTGGCGGCCGTGGCCCGTGCCCGGCACTGGGATGCGGTGGACTACGCTATCCACACGCGAGAGAGGGATTTCTGATGTGTTTTTGCATATTTGTGAGGGACTTGATTTGAGAGAATTTGAGTGTGAGATTAGTGAGTGGGAATAGAATTAGTAGTGATAGTGGCCCCCGACCTGACGAGGTTAGACTCGGGTCGGGGCCACTCGGGGTTATGGGGGGGGGCTACCGGGCCAACGTGCCGGGGTTCCCCCAGATGCACGTTAAGAGGGACAGCGAGGCGCCCTCGGCCCGCGCCCTCAGGGAAAAAGACAACTGCGCGTTTGCTTTCCTCTTCCCCGTGTGCACTACCGTGCGTATCTGTTTGCCCTGCGAGCAGGCACGTGAGGCAACAGGCATACCATTCTCGTAGTTCCCCTTTCTGCGTTACCTGTCCCTTTCCCCCGAGGGATATTGACACGTGTCTGAGAGGATCGAGTTTTATACCACAACCATGGCTCTCCCCAAGTTAGGGAGAGACGACCTGGTTGCAGTTGCACGAGACCCACCTCGAGTTGAGGGGGGCTCGGATCGCGGGTAGATGGGTGGCCTCGCCAGCGTGGGGCGGCCTAGGGTAAGGTGAAGAGGATGTGTTGGTGGTGGTGAGGTGAGTAACGATAAGAGCAAGCTGCCAAGTTGGCAAGCTTGAGGAGAGGGGCGGTCAACGTGACCGCCTCCACGTCCACGTGACGTACCGGGGGGTACAGCAAGTCGCGCCCCCAACGCCGCGATGTGCGTTTCTACGCCCCCTCGCAGGGCCGACCGGGTCGGTCGGAACTGAGGAGAAGGGAGTGAGGCAGTACTGACCCCCAGGTAGCGGGGCAACACGTGCCATGCAAGGGGCGGCAGGCCACTAGCCTAACCCGTTCCTCCCCCTGCATTTGGGTCCATACTCCCTAAGTTAGGGGATAGTTATCTTAGTAGTAAATCCAGCGTGGATTTGAAGGTTTTCTGCATGTATCGTCTTGAATTTTCGTGTGGCCCGGTGGGCAGGTGCTGGGGTAGGAGACTCTGAGTGGCGAGATTCTGAGGGGACCCTGGGGGGGTAAGGGGAGGGACAGCGGCGCTTGGCCTCGCTTCCCCGTCCCGACCAAGAAACTGCTGGCCCACACACCATCTTCTTGTTTGTCAGTGGGGGGATTGCCCCACAACAGGGACAGAGTGTTTGCGACTTGCACTTCTTCCGGTTCCCCCGACACGGGAGGCAGCCCTTGCGCACCGCCCCAACTTGAGTGTCGCGTGTGCGAGTGATTTTTGCCACACGCAGGTTCTCTCTTCTACGGGGGAAGTACCCCTCGCTTTTGTGACTCCGCGCCGTGTGCGGTCTATTGCGGTGCAGCGGCCGCTCCCCAGTAGGGAGGCTGGTGGCGGGACATCTTCTCCTACTGAAAGTAAGGTGGAGGTCACTGCTAGGCTTGAGCAGGTCATCCCGAAAGTCAAGGCTGAGATGGACAAAGCGCAGAAGCGCTACAAGCGTCCTTTCGACAAGAAGGTACGTAACGCCAAGCACGTCCCCAAGCAGGGTGACTAGGTGCTAGAACATTCGCGTACCCCAACTGGGGGTAAGCTGGTGTTCCAAACGAAGGGACCTTACCAAGTCCTTCGTACGGATGGGCGACGGTTCACCGTTGAAAGTGACGATGGGATCCGCTCCGTAAACGGACAGGACGTGGTGAAAGTTGCACCACCTCCTCCAGGCGACCCGACTTGGGCGCGTGCGCTCAAGGCGTGGCGTCTGCCGTATCTGCCTGCGACCGACCATGGTCCGCAGGAGTACGTGTTCGACAAGTTCGTCGACCACGGGTGGGATGAGTGTAGCAATATGGATGACCGCATTGTGACCCTAATTTGGGGGGACTACTTCTATCCATTAACATTCAACTTGGGAGTCCGTATTGGTCACGGGATCTGCGAGCTACGCATGACCAGAGCGACTTGCTTCTTGGGGTGAAGGGTAGTTAGTGGTATCTCCGAGGGTATATAACGAGGGGTCCTGCAGCGAACCCACCGCCGGCCACGGTAGAACAACAAACCCCTCCCTTTTGGGCTCTCATCTCGGTCCCGTGGCTTGCGCTCCAAGGACAGCAACCTTGGACTCCCGGTGACGTTGGTGCCGATCCCCCTTGGTGAGAGTTTCCTAAGAGTGGACGTGCGACGGTTCCCTATTGTGCTACATTAGTGAAGCAGCAGGGGACGGGTTTCCGTCACCCTTCTGGTGACGCCGTCTTCGGCCCTGGCACACGGATAGGGAGCCTGTCCTTTTCTTGTACTCGTGGTGGTGCGATCTGGTTGATTGTGTTGAGTGGTTACGTTTGACTGCGATCTACTATTACTCTCCCCAACTTACCCCCTCGCTGTCTTATTTGTGGTGACCGGTACGTCGGTTGACTGATTGTGACTGAGTCTACCCAAGAGACGGAAAACGTTCAAGATGACGGATCGGCTTCGACGCCGACCCCGGAGGTGAGCACGGGAACCGGGACCGGTAACCCGATGGACAACATTGAGACGCCGATGCTCTCCGGTGCCAGATCGACGTTTGGTATGGCTCGGACGGCAGGTGGCGGCGGCCCGCCTCAACCGTCTTCGGCCGACCTCACTTCGCCACGACCTTCACCAGGGGATTCCCTGATGGCATCATTGGCTCGCATCGAGGCCCGGTTCACCGGACTCGACGCAAGCCAAGAGCGTACGGAGTACGCAATGGCAGTGCTGATGTCAACACGCCACACGACGGTACCCCGTGGTGTTCCCCCCACACCGATACGGTTCGAACCGGCCGGACTACTTTCGGAGTCTACCGGGGTCGACCCCGGTGCAACTACACCCGGAAAACCCCCGGATACGGCGGGTTATGGATCCGACTCGTCAGCCGAGTTGGAACGTATTCACACGGAGCGCTACGCTCGGAGTACCCGGAGCGGTCTCTGCGGACACGGTCAGGCGGATACTTGCACCGGAACAGAGTCGATTATGGTGGGGGGCGGTACCCTATCGCAGTATCCCCACGACGCAGGAAGCCATGCAACTCGAGAACCCGAGGTGCCGACGCCGGAAGCTCTAGGGTCACTGGTGCAAGCTATGACAGCGCAGGTTACTGCGAGCTTACTAAAGCGGATGGAGTCCGATGAGTTTACTCACCAACTGGCCAAGCGACTGGATCTCCAGGACGCTGACACGGAGATTGTCAACGAAGTCTTCCGGTCGGTACTGACTCCGGAACGGTACCGTTTGGAGAACCGATCCCCTACCGTATCGGAATCGATGCGTACGAATTCGCATCAAGCGATCCGAACTATGCAGACCCTTATGAAGGGATTCCCTATGTTCGGGGGCCCGAACGGACGCCCGTTGGCAGTCATTGGCTTCCTGACAAGCTTCAAGGCAGCCGCAGACAAGGCACTAGTTAACGAGGGGCTAGCTTTGGAGATCCTCCGGTTCTTTGTTGATGAACGGGTAGGAGGCATCCTATGCCAGGCATCTCCGATGCCGGGAATCAGGGTCGCAGCCACCCCCATGGATTACCGTGGTATACTGAAGGAGCTGCTGAGCAGCTACCTCAGGGAGGACAAGTGCGAAGACCACTATCGGGCCCTTCGCACCGCCACCGCACAGTCCTGGGAGGACGAGGAGATGTTCGGACGCCGGATCCAAGAGCTCGACTACGAGCTGGGGAAGCTCCTCGGAGAAGAGGAGTTACGGGCCTCCTGTTCGAAGGAGTAACCAACTACGTGCGTATATCCGCACGAGGAGCCAGTACGGCTCGGACGACCTTCAGTCGGCTGATGCACATGTGCGAGTCCCTGGGGGACGCCTACCGGGTGCTTTACCCGGAGTGTGCCTTAGCCCCGAAGCCCAAGGGTGAGGGGAGCAAGCTAAATCTTACCGCGGTACCGAGGCACGAGAAGGTGGATTGTAAGGCCGCACCAGTACTGGTGGCGACCGAGTACGCCCCCACGGGTGAGAATGAACCCCTTGTCGACCAAGAGGGCCACCTGTTGCTACCGGCTACGCCGGTGATTGATGAGCAAAGCACGGTAGCGTACATCGCCCCGGCTGAGACCCATTTCCAGGTCAGCGAGGGCGCGGGACGTCGCGTCCCGTACGTACGGACCACGGGTTATTCCCCGGTTACGGGTAACCCTCATCAACCCTTGCCAACATGGGCGGTGCGTACGGAGGCACCTCCGAAGATCGCGGGCAGGACCAACAGGTTGGGGGAGCCACTGTTCCGCTTGACACAAGGACCCAAGGCCTACCAAGGGACGGGCACTCGAGCGCCCGAGGCAGGCAACCGGACCTATGGAGCCACCCCGACGCGGACGCCCGGGACGGCCGCACTTCCGGATTTATATTGTGCGGAGACCCCCAACACTGGGTGTCCTCATGCCCGCTCATCCCGGAGGAGTCTCGACGGGTAGCGGCGCAACCAAAGGCATCCACTGGGGGGTATCCCGCCAGAGCACCGGCACCGGGTAGGCAGCAAGCTCCAGGGGGAGTACTGGCAGTCGAGGAGGTACCTCCTCTTCCGGATATCCCGCAAGACAGCACCCGGCCAAGCGCGGGAAACGAGTAAGAGGAAGGACGGCACGGGGTCGCTGGGGCAACCCTAGCAAGCCACCCCGGACTGCCGTGGGGAAAGCCCCACGGAGAGCGCGGTTGAGCCGGCGCCGCATCAATCCCTGGATACAACTTCCGGCCCCGGCGACACGGCGTAAGGGGAATGATGACCAACCTCCAAGAAAGGGAGGCGAGAACGGGAAGCCCCGTCACGTAGAACTAGCCAAGGGCCCTGTCCAGGATGCCCGAGCTACACCGGATATCGGTGTAGGCCACGTACTGCTCACCTTGGAGAACTTCAAGGTATCAGCCACACTGGGGGTTGACCCCCGGTCGATCCAGTCGAGTTACCCTGTACTGGACACAGGGGCTCGGCCAAACCTTATCCGGAAGGATACCCTCCCGGACAAGTGTCTTCCGCGAGTCACAGTGACCCGGGGACCCTCGATCAAGAACTCGAATGGTCGTCTCATTCGTACGAACGCAGCGATGTCGCTACGGGTCACCATCGGGGAACTCACCACGGAAGTCGACTTCCTGGTATGTGAGACCCTATCTGTGCCCTGCATACTGGGGTGCACCTCCATCAACGTTCACGTGGATGCACTTCGGCCGGGCCGGAGGACCGTTGAGCTACGAGAGGCCGACAGGACGAAGCGAGGACAGACAGCTATCGTCAGGGACCTGACGCTACAAGGGAGCCACGTTAACGTGGCTGAAGTATACGCAATCGTAGAGCCGAAGACACTCCGGCTGGCCAAGCGAGCTCGCTTTGAGCCGTTATCGGAGACAGTCCTCCCGGTTAACTGTGACCTCGCAGGCATCTGCAACGTCCAGTCCAACCTACGAACCTACAAGCGCCAAGAGTTGACTATGGCCAACGGTATCGTAGACGTCACAGCGGGAGGGTCGTCACTGCTCGTGATGGCGAGCTATCGCCGTAAGGCAGTCACCCTTCCGAAAGGGACTATCCTCGGGATCGCCGAGCTCCACGAAGAAGACATCCTTGCCCCTGACGAGGAAGTTCAAGTGGAACCACTTGAAGTACTGGCAGTCGCCGCGACCACGGAGCTGGAGGAACCCGACATCTGGAAGACTAGTCGACCACCAGCTCCGGCGGACAATCCGCCGACGGGCCAAGAAGCCTTGAAGGCCCTGACCGAGGCTGACCTCGACCACTTTCCCCCTTCGGTAGCTGAAGGGGTAGGATGGATGCCAAGAGAGCATGACGTCATGTGGACCGGCGGGGCCCTGGGTACCATTAGGGCAACCCACCATCGTATAGACCTGGTACCCGGCGCACGATCCGCCCGGTCGCAGCCGCACCGAGCGCGACCTATGCAACGAGAAATAGTTGACTGAGAATTGAAGAGGATGAGTGAAGCTAAGGTGATCCGACCTTCGATGTCGGAGTGGGGCGCCCCAGTCGTCATCGTACCGAAGAAGGATCAAACCCCTCGGTTCTGCATCGATTATCGACGCCTCAACTTGGTAACCAGGAAAGACTCACACCCTTTCCCAAGGATGGATGAGTATATCGACTCCCTGGGGGAAGCCACAGTGTTCACCACTATCGACTGCAATGCCGGGTACTGGCAGATCCCAGTAGCAGAGGAGGATATACCCAAGACAGCGCTCGTCTGTCACAGTGGAGTGCGCGAGTTCTCAAGGATGTCCTTCGGATTGTCCAACGCCCCCGCAACATTCCAGCAGGCCATTGATATGATGCTGTCAGGAGTGAAGTGGCGTAACTGCCTGGTGTACCTGGACGATGTGTAGCACAATAGGAATCCGTCGCACGTCCACTCTCAGGGAACACTCACCAAGGGGGATCGGCACCAACGTCACCGGGAGGCCAAGGTTGCTGTCCTTGGAGCGCAAGCCACGGGACCAAGATGGGAGCCCAAATGGGAGGGGTTTGTTGTTCTACCTTGGCCGGCGGTGGATTCGCCACCGGCCCCCTCGTTATAAACCCTCGGAGACACTACTAACTACCCTCCACCCCAAGATGCAAGTCCCTCTGGTCATACGTAACTTATAGATACCGTGACCAGCTCGGACTCTCAAATTGGAAGTTAAGGATTAGAAGTAGCCCCCCTAATATTAGGGTCACAATACGGACAACCATATTGCTACATATCTTCCCCTTAGATTCGGCCCGTCCTCGGGTCGAGTTGCATTCGGGTTACCGAATGTAAGTGGGTCGCGTGACTGTTTACCCGTCGGGTGGGGCTTTGCGCCCCGTCGCGACAGACACCCCTTTTCGAGGTTGTCCGAGGGGGGTGCCCCCCTTTGTGTGGTACACACACGATCCGTTTTCCGGACCGTTAATTTCCCGATGCGGGTTGCTGTTCGCGCCCCCCCTTTCCGAGGGGTGGTGCAAGCGGATCCGCCACCAGGTGCCTGGTGGTAGGGGGGCCCCTCTCGTGTGGACGATTGAGTGGGGGGCGGGGGCTGCCCGCGTTGCGCGGGGGCGGTTGGGGGTGACCCCCCTTACTTACCCCGTGTGTGGGTGTGGCCCCGTCCCGCCCAGGTGCCTGGGTGGAGCGCGGTCGTAGCCCCGTGGGGCGCGGGTCGACCCGCGTGCCTGCGGCGCTTCTCGTGGCCGTTTGTGGTCATAAGCGCGGGTGTCCGCGCTTCCCTGGCTCGTCCCGGTTATCCCACCGTACCGGGTTGTAGCCGTCGACGGCTTGTGGGCGCGGGGGACTCCGCACCCGTTATCATGTCCTATCCCCAGGTGCTTGAAGAGGAGGAAGACCTCCTGATCGGGGAGGAGATGGAGGACGACGCGCCTGTCGGTCCCGACGCCGCGCGTTACGGGGTGAGCTCGTCTGACGACGACGGGCCTGCGGTGTCCGTCCGTCTGTCGGCCGGAGGACTGTCGTCCGTGTGCAGCGGCACGACGGTGCCGTCGGCCGGAGGTCAACCCGGCGGTCAACCGCGCGTGGCGGCTTCTACCCCCTCTCTGCCGGCTGCCCGGATGGGGCCTGGTGCCGGTGCCGGCTCACCGCAGGTACCTCAAGATGGTCCGCCCTGCGGCGGAGGTCGCGACCCGCAGCCGACTCCGGCTGGTCAAGGTGGTCCGGGTGTCCGGGCGGTGACTCCTCGAGGCGGTCCCGACGTTGACGCGGGTGGTGGTGGCGGTGCGACACCCGGTGCGGCGGGTCAAGACGGTGCGGGTGTCCGCACGGCCGGGGCTCCGGCTCCGGAGGCTGTCCAAGTGCCTTCCCCTTCCGAGGCGGGGGCTACGCCGACGGGTGGCGCCGGCGCCGGTGCCGTACCTGCGGTGCCGCGGGCGTCGAGCGGTCAAGACGCTCCTTCTCCCATGGCGGTTGACACCGGGAGTTACTCCGGGCGGGCGCCCGCCCTTCTTCTTCCTCCTCGGCCTCGTCCATCTCCGACGTCGGCCCCTCTGCCGGTGGTGCGTCCCCCGGCGCCCCCGATTCTTCCTGGTCCTGCCCGGGTTGCCCCGTTGGGTGGCGGCGTCGCCGTGGCGGCGGGTCAACCCGCCATGTCGGTGTCCGACTTGGTGGCTCGGGTTCGAGGCCTCACGGTGCAAGAGTCGATGGAGTCCGATGGGCGTATGCGGGTGGACTTCCACCTGGTGCATCCCCGTGGAGAATCCTCCCGGCGCGTCAAGGTGGACCCGTGCTGGGAGCGGGAGTTGGTGCGGCTGGTCAACCAGCCGAACGCGGTCCGGGTGGAACACCATTGGATCCTGAGTCAGCCGGACGACCGGCATGCGCAGCTCTGGCGCACCCGGGTGGGACGGGGTGAGGTCTACCTCGACCCCAACTTCGGGGTCTGCGACTTGATTGCCCCCGCGTTGCCGCGGGAGATTGACTACCCGGCTAGTGCTCGGGGGATTGCGGCGGCGGCGGAGCCGGTTGCGTTTGGGGAGACGGTGAGCCGTACCGGTCGGTATCCCGACTTTGACTACTACCCGGGGGGTACCCCGTATCTGTCGTTGACGGCTCCCTACCCGCCCATGGCGGGGTTGAAGTCGGCGTCGAGTTGGCGACGTAACCATGGTGTCATGGCGGATGTGTTCCGCACGGA